>JAEANM010030289.1:0-10034 GCA_017656035.1 Myanophis thanlyinensis | reverse complement strand
GTTCTAATGCATTGTATTGACCACAAGTACTTCTATAATGGTAGGTTATTGTTTGTGCATTCAAACTTTTAAGCATTAAACATAAGTAACTTGTAAGAAAAGATTTTTTTCTGGTTTTTCCTTTTGTGTGATACAATATGAAACCAGCAAACAGATGTTATTGCTTTTTCAACTTACTCTAAGAACATATGATGTATATTAAAAGGTATTTCCCATTCCATAGGGTTTTTTTTTCTGAATGAGTTTATTAAACAAAAACATTGTGTGGTTATATGAAGTGAATTGTTTGGCAACTTTGTAGACGTTAGTGCCAGATATGGTTTCAGCATATGGTTTCCATTAATATATCTTTCTTCCTATAGTACAACTGTAGTGACCTGCTTTGCATGTGGCAGTAAACCACAGTGTGTTTGATTGTTAACTTAGGGTGGCATGTGAGCCATACCATTCTGACTTGTTCAACAAATCACTGTTAGGAGGACGGGGAACCTCTTAGTACCGATGGAAGAGAATATTTGTATTTCAGAGTTGAACGGTGGGGTCCTTGGTGCCTACAGGAAAACAACAAAGCTCAGAGAGAACCAACGACCCCACAAAACACTCAGTTCTTTATTCAGCCTATAAAACCACAAGATTCCTTCCCAGACATGAATGGGGTGTATACATGCAATTGTTACATCAGCTGAAAAGAACAAAGGTTGCTGTTTAAAAAAATAAATGGATGTGAAGTATAAACAGTTATAAATGTCGATGCTGAAGAGCATGCAAATATTTGAAGATTATCCATATTTAATGAAGTTGTGTGTTGCATCAGATTTCAAAGAGACAACAACAAAAGGCTTCTAAGAGTGTTGGACACTCACGTGGCAGCTGCCAGAAACTCCTGTAAAGTAGCTGCAGCTTTTTCCAGGATCATAATTGCAAGAAAAGGCATATTTGGTCTAAGAGAGCAATAGCAATAGCACTTAGACCAGTGTTTCTTAACCTTGACAACTTTAAGATGGGTGGACTTCAACTCCCAGAATTCCCCAGCTAGCAAATGCTGGCTGGGGAATTCTGGGAGTTGAAGTCCACTCATCTTAAAGTTGTCAAGATTGAGAAACACTGACTTAGACTTATGTACTACTTCATAGTGATCTCTAAGTGAGTTACAGAATCAGCATATTGTCCCCAACAATCTGTGTCCTCATTTTAACAACCTCAGAAGAATGGAAGTGTGAGCCAACCTTGAGCTGGTCAGGATCAAACTCCTGCAATACTGCAGTCTAACCACTTCACCACCATGATTCTACGGGTGCACCCATGTGCCCATTTTTCTCTCTTCCTTTCTCAATTCAGCTACCTTTTAGCTACCTATCTCTTTCCTGGTCTCGTCCCCACTCTTTATTCATCCATCTATCTATTTACTGATTCTGATGAAAGGGGGGTAGGATATGAAAAAGAGAGAAACTGTATAATCAATGGTTGGTATAGGTCAGGGGTGTCAACTCGCAGCCTGTGGGCCAGATGCATCACACACTGGCCACACCCATGCCTGGTTTAACAAAGGGGGGGAATAGTCGCACTACGACTCCATGACGACGTGAGTTTGACACCCCTGGTATACATGAATTGGCTCAAATTATTTTTTAAGCAAAATCTTTTATGGAGAATTTGAATCCAAAATTATTTACTACATTTTGTAAAGCCATGCTTACATATAATTTGTCAGGGAGGGGGTATATTTCCAGTTCAGCAAAAACTACGGAATTATGGTCTTTTATCTACAACTACAATTTTGGAAGCTCTGGTTGTGTTAAGTGAAGAGCATCCAACATAAACTTTCCATGTTGTTGTTTTTTATGACATTGCCAAAAAGGCATTGCTAAAACCTAAGCATAAACCTGACTTGGGTTTAGGATATAAATACATTCTTGCACCTCAAATTTTGATTTGGTAGTTTTATGACTACATTAGAAAGCAGATCGTATCCCAGTGTATGTCATCCTTAGATATCCAAGACCATAACGGATGAGAAGTTTCAGAAGTGAGAGAATCAGCACAGCAGTAAGACTCCAAGGCTGTTTTATCCCTTTAGACCAGTGTTTCTCAACCTTGGCGACTTTAAGATGTTTGGACTTCAACTCCCAGAATTCCCCAGACAGCAAAGAATTCTGGGAGTTGAAGTCCAAACATCTTAAAGTCGCCAAAGTTGAGAAACACTGCTTTAGGCCCTTCAAGGTTTGATTCCTATGGTGAGCCCTTCCTTCTATTTATAATTCTCAACCTAGATTTTAAGAGTAAAGTGTTTGTCTTATTTCAGTAAATTTCAATGCTGCCGAAGTGAAACATTCAAGTATGGCATGATCATCATTGTATATTCATACACTGGTTTCAACTGCGCACTGAATAGGAAGAAAAAATAGCCCACTGGATATTTGAAGATAGCCCTGATCAATTCTCTGTGAGATGAGGTGTGATCACTGTTCCCAGCTCGCCTTGCTGCTGACTTTTCTGACAATAAGATGAAGTGAAAGCTTTCATTATGAAGTTATCCTTAAACATTGTTTTCTTCTCCGCATTTCTTCTGCTGCTTCCGAGTCGCTTTCTAAAGGTACAGCATTACAGAATTACAACCATTCATTTAGTGACTGTTCAAAATTACAATGGCACCGAACATAGTGATTTATGACCATTTGTCACAATCCTAACTGTTGCAGTATCCCGATGGTCTCGTGATCAAGAATAAAGATGCTTGACCACCGATTCATATTTATGACAGAGTCATGTGATCACTTTTGCAACTTTCTAACAAGCAAAATCAATGGGGAATCCAGATTAATTTATCAACCCTGTTACTAACTTAACAGCTGCACTGATTAACTTAACAACCATGGCAAGAAAGATCATAAAAGGAGGATGCAAAGCTCACTTAATAACTGTCTCACTTAGCAACAGAAATGTTGGTCTCAATTGTGGTCGTAAGTCGAGGGCTACCTGTACATGCTACCACCTGGGTGACATTGATTAGGTCTCATTTGCTTGTGTATATTTTTATTTGAGGCATATCTATATCGTATACAAGGTTTAGAAAAATAAAGTGTAATCCACATTGGAATTCTAACACAAATAAATTGCCAGAAGGTCAAGCTCTTGAGAATGGATGAAGACATTGTAATCCTTATTTGCACAAAAGGTTGTGTGCTAAGATTTTAAAGGGTTGGTGACTTACTCCTGCTTACGTAATATAATCTGGGGTAACAACAGAAGCATTCACATGGGCACAACAACGATTGATGCTTTCAACTTCCCTTTTTCCACCATGGGCCCCCTTTATGTTTAACAGGAGAGATGAAGCGTGAAAAAATATGCTACAGAAGTTTCTCTTTCACAAGCTCTTAAATTATGTACCTGCCACATCTGCTTTTGAACCAAAAGTTTCTTAACCTAACCTTTGAGACTTCGTGTTTGGAGTACAGTAGTATCTCTGCTTCACGGTAGTTTCTTTTTAATGTCAAACCCAATAAATGTTTTTTTACTTTTACCAAATGATTTTCTGTCCCGGTTACAAGGAAACAGTATTACGGTGTCTTTTTCATTATTAAAAAAGGTGTAGTCTGACATTTACAACTTGTCCATAAAACTGCTCTTGACTGCAGTAAAGCATGTCTGTCATTCACTTGTTTTCGTATGGATTGAGTCAAGAATGTTTTTCCTAGTCCTTATAAAACTATATTTTTGTAGAGACCAAGAGGATTATCTTGCCAGTAAAGGCCAGTATTTTTCAATTTCTCAAAATGGAATGTTGGACGGAAAAAATAATTTTCCCAGAATATGCTGTTGAACATTTTGAATAGCATCTTCTGAAAAATTGAAGCAAAATGTAAGATGTGGCATTTTGGGGCCAACATGTAACAGTACTATAATTACAGGGTCCATTCTGTATAAAATAAGGGACGTGGTGGCTCAGTGGCTAAGACGCTGAGCTTGTTGATCAGCAGTCAGCAGTCAGTCAGCAGTTTGACCGTTCGAATTCCTAGTGCCACGTAATGGAGTGAGCTCCTGTTACTTGCCCCAGGTTCTGCCAATCTAGCGGTTTGAAAGCATGTAAAATGCAAATAGAAAAATAGGGACCACCTTAATGGGAGGATAACAGCGCTCCGTGCACCTTTGGCATTTAGCCATGCCAGCCACATGACCATGGAATCATCATCAGACACCACTGGTTCTTCAGCTTAGAAACAAAGACGAGCATCACACCCTAGCATTGGGAACGACTAGCACATATGTACGAGGGGAACCTTTACCGTTCCTTTTACCTTATTCTATATAAATAGTAAAGTCTATGAATTGTCACTTTCTCCCCCTGAAAGATATCCAATGGGCAATTTTGTGTGGGTGGGTATGTGACTATGCAGACAATCCTCAATTTACAATCACAATTGAGTCCAAAACTTCTGTTGCTAAGCAAGACAGTTGTTAAGTGAGTTTTGTCCCATTTTCTAATCTTTCTTGCCACAGTTGTTAAGTGAATCACTGCACTTGTTAAGTTAGTAATATGGTTGTTATGTGAATCTGGCTTTCCCATTGATTTTGCTTATCAGAAGGCTGCAAAAGATGATCATGCGATGCCCAGGACATTGCAATCATCCTAAATATGAGTCGGTTACCAAATGTCTGAATCTTGATCATGTGACCATTGAGATGTTGCAACAGTCATCAATATGAAGAACAGTCATCAGTCACTTTTTCAGTGCCATGTAACTGAACAATGACATTAAATAAATGATTGTAAATTGAGGACTACCTATATGTTTGTGTACAGACTCAAAATTGCTTTTGGGGAAAGAATTCGGCCAATTAAAAAAGTAGTTTTAAGAGATATAAATTTTCTATATTGGGAAATGAAACAAAATTCAAATTTTAATAAAAAAGAGAAAGGCAATGGGGAGATGACATTAGGTATAATACTTTAAATATGCCTTTTTGATGACAACCGGTAATTGCTAAAAGCATCTTGTGGTAACCATGCTGCTTGTCAAGAGTGTTATCTATGTAATTTTACCCAAGCTAAATTTTCTGAAGTAGACCAAATTGCTACACTGGGTAGCAATTTCCAAGCAGGAAGTGGATAGTCTCGAAGCTCAGATACAAAGAGAAAGGCAACTTTATTTATTTCTGAAGGTGAGTCCTTTGCCTTGTGGCAAAATGCCTTTGTAATGTCTCTCTTCCATTATGCTTCCCGAATTAGGAGTTGCTTTGAAAAATTAGATGTCATAAAATCATTCAGAACCATTCTACTAATGGATAAAATGCTGATAAGAGACACCTTTAGAATTAAGTTTCTCTCCCTGTGGAGAGCAGGGTTTGGTATAATTAAAATCAAAGCATGCTATATCATTCTCATCCAATATAGACTTCCTGGATAGCCTACCTTTGCATTTAGGTGATTGGAACTGAAGTGGAAGATCTGTTAAGCTGATGGAGGAGTAGAAGGAAAGTGGATGCGAGAAAAATGCCTTTTTTCCCCCCTTTCCTTAAACCCATAAAATACTATTCCTAAATATGTATTGCTCATCGTGTATGTAGCTGATGCATTAAGCAAGCTCGTGTCTGAAAATTGCTCTATTTTTCAAGACGTTATTGGCTTCATGTCATTGAACTTCCAAGGTATCAGCATCTGATGGACTTGGACAGACTTCATGAATACAGTTGAAACAAATAATACAGTTGTCTTCACTCTTTCTGTTGGCTGTCCTGGCTTGAGTTTTCATTCATCAGTGTTGTGTTTGACCTGGGGGGGGGCAGGGGGCAGGGGGCGTGGCTAGGGAGCATGGTCAGCTCAATGTTACTCATGTCAAGGGCGCCTGTGGTGGCCCAAGTGCTCTGCCAGTGAAAATGGGCTCCTGAACTCTGTTATCAGCTGCGATGGCCTGCAACCCTCTACCAGGGAAACAGGGCTTGGGATGGCAGCCCTCCCGAGCTCCATTTTCCTGACAGAGGGTTGCAGTAGGCCATCACAGCTGAAAATGGAGTTCGGGAGCCTGTTTTCACTGTTTCCAGGGCAACCCCCAAGCCAGGTCTAAGCACCCCATGGGCCGGATCTGGCCCCCGGACTTTGAGTTTGACACCCCTGTTGTAAAGGTTCTCCTGCGGAATTAACACATAGGTGGGGTTTACTTATCAAGTCCTTGCTCCCAGTTTAAAGTTTCCCTTAATTTCTCTTTTTCCCCCTCATGTTTTATCACTACAGATATATTCCCCTGTTATGTGGAAGGCAAAAAAATAAATGCAAACAATTGAAGGAAGGTCAGTAAGACTATCTTAAGCATGCATACTTCAGTTTTAGAATTAACCATGGAGAGTCTTCGAAGCCTTCAAGAGTGATGAAAAGAGACAAGATTCTACTTACATTCGGAGGGGGCTTAGGGCAAGCATACTATCCTGCCCCTTTGCATTGCCTTCCGTACAGAGAGAATAAAAAGCAATAGGAAAGAGCCTCTTCTATGTCAAGAAACTCGAGAGTCTCAACTGAGCGAAGAATCTCTATCGGCAGAAGAAGCTTTCTGCTCCAACAACTCATCCTCTAGTTACAAAGGCTGGTGTGAAGAGGCAGGGCTTGTTCCTGCTTTCCCTGAACCTGAGTAGAATCTCACATATTCCGTATAGAGTGTGTGGAAAGCTAGAGTTAAACCAGAGTCCAAGAGAGGACTTAAAGTCTGGAACGGCGAAAGACAGGAAGGAGAAAGTAGTTAGCGCAACAGGGAAGCCACAATAATAAAGCCCGGGACCTGCCATAGCATTTAGACAGAGCAAATTAGTTGGGTGTCATGAAAGGGCAGCACGTTGTTTGCTTAATGCTATTATTACTATATTTTTAACACCAGGGAGGGGAAGTGGTGCTTAGGAGATTTTCCTCCTCACCTGCCAAAATAATTTAACTAGCTTTCGTAGTATTATTCGGCTTGACACAGAAGGGATGGCAGGAGGGAGTGCCATTGGTTGCTGCATTTGGCCAAATAGAAGCAAAATGTATTAAGCCAGCTTTGCATTTCTAATCTGAAGGGGTTTTTTAAAAAAAAACAAAAAACAACAGGGTGTTTTTAAAATTGTAATTTCAAATCAGGAATTTAAAAGGCACCATCCAGATTTTCTTTTTTGGGGTGCATGTAAGTGCCTGCATTCATTCTCACAAATTTCCGTTCCCTGACGTTGAGGGGCTATTCTATGTAGAAGATTTTTTGCCAACTTTAGAAGAATCACACACCCATTTTTTTGCTTTTTTTCTGAGCCTGGGATGCTTATTTTCAACAGAGAAATAATCTTCCTGATCTTCTTTGCAGGGTTGTTGTCAGTACATGAAGTCCTTCAGACATGGAGAGTACTGTAAAAAAAAAAAGCGCGAAGCGTTATTAAGTTGGCTGTGGTGAGTTCCATAAAAATTTATTGCCAAGTAATTGCGCCTAGCACTGCAGTCTTAGTCACAGATGGCGATGGCTTGCATAATTTCATTAGAAATCTGAATTGCCAGGGTTTGCTCTTTAGACATTTCTGCTCTGGTTCACAAAGTTCACATTTGCTGCAAATACAAGGACAGTGAGCATAAAGCAAATTTATCATCGTGTCTTTTCTCCCATCCAGCCTGCATTCATCACTTAAAGTAATCAGTTGGGTTAGCTGTGGATTTCAGCTGATTGTGTGACTTTTTGTAGTCCATTAAAATTCCAGCTCGGTGAATTAGATGTAAGAATAGTCCTTGACTACAAACGGCCTGACACGGGAGATGTATGAACTAAGCAACACTTTCCTTGTAATCTATAGCCACTCCAACTTCTGGCTGCCTTTTTTTGGTCCAGCTCTGCTTTTATATGTCTAGTTAAAAAATCTGTTAGGATTTACTGCAAGCTTTGTTTATGCAAGGATTGGAGCTTTGGATGGTGTCTATTAAGCCAACGCAAGGAAGTGAAGCTTCGGAGGTGAAACCAATGGATCACAGAGCAGGCTTGCCAGTGGGAAACCAGCTGTAGGATTAGCTGGGAAAGGAAACTACTGCGCTGCTCTGCCACTTACCAAGGGTGTCAAACAGCAGTCTGGAAAGAGCAACTCTGATTTGTTTACATGAAAGGGAGCCGGGCTCTTCACCGCTGACAAATTGTGTGTGGCACATCACAACATTTAAAGTTTACCATAACTCACTTAGTCTTGCCAAGATGAAAGGAAAGTTTATCCTTTTGGTGCGTGTACACATGTGTCAGGGTGTGCAGCAGTCTCACACCATGACAGACTGATGGCTTGTAACAGTTAAAGAGGCCGTCAAAAATCCCTTTCACATATGCACATATTCTCTTCTGTTTCTCTCCCACACAGCCCTAGGGAGGACTTATTAAAAGACCGACTCCAGAAACAGAACTCGACAGAACTCCCCGGCTGTCACTCACAGCTCAGAGCTGAAACCATTCATCACTTTATTAATAAGCTATAGCCCATTCTGGACAACAAACAACACTGCCCTTTCTCTGGCACCAGATAAGGAGCCCATACTTGCATACGAACAACCACCCACCTTGAAGCAGATTCTCATGGGCAACAAGAAACATCACAATGATGTTAACATGACAAACAGATCCTGCAATAAATCAGATACTGTATCTACTTTGCACCTCCGCAAGTTTAAATGCATAAATGCAGGTGGGCATACAGGTAGTCCTCGATTTATGACCACAATTGAACCCAAGATTTATGTTGTTAAGTGAGACATTTGTTGTGGGTTTGCCCCCATTTTATGACCTTTCTTTCTTACAATGAATCACTGCAGTTGATAAGTTTAAGGTTTTTAAATGAATCTGGCTTCCCCACTGACTTCGCTTGTCAAAAGGTCGCAAAAGGGATCACGTGACCTTGGGAAACTGTAACGGTCATAAGTATGAACCAGTTGCCAAACATCTGAATTTTGATCACACGATCACGAGGACGCTGAAAAAGTCATAACTGTGAAAAGTGGTCATAAGTCACTTTTTTCAATGCCCTTATAACTGAATGGTCACTCAGTGAACTGTTGTAAGTCAAAGACACTTGTATATACATTCCATTAAGCTCTCAGAGCAAGGGGTTGCAGGTATCTATTTTATTTAGTTATTTGTTCAATGCATATAGCTGCCCATTTCATATACAGTGGAACCTCTGGTCACGAATGCCTCTCACCATGACCAAATTGGGTGAGGACATAAATTTTTGCAAAATGTTTGCATCGGGTCACAAACAAAAACTCAGGTGGCGATCAAACACTGCATGGCAGATTTCCTTTTCTGCATCAATTTCCCATTCTGCCCAATTTATTTTTTGTGCACGCATGCACATTTAGTCTCACTTCCAGTCACAACCAAATCGGGTGCCAACCGAAGTTCTGGAACAAATTACGGTCGTGACCAAATTTTCCACTGTATTGAACTCTGGATTACAAAATTTATCATACACACACACACACCAGAGGTGAAATTCAGCAGGTTCTAGCCGGTTTGCTAGAACCAGTAGTAAATTTTCTAAGCAGTTTAGAGAACTGGTTGTTAGAAGAAATCTCCTTTTGTTTTTTTTTTACTTTACAGGGTTAATCCTGCAAGGAAGGCAAGAAAAAAACATCCTGGTGTTGTTTCTAGCCTAATCTTTATTGCCTTGCTTACAGAAACTGCCCACCCAGTCACATGAACCCCCAGCCACGCCCACAGAACTGGTAGTAAAAAAATGTGAATTCTACCACTGGGTTGCACTACCCTGGGGTCATGTGATTATCTTTTGCAATCTTCCCAGCTGACAAGCAAAGTCAATGAGGGAAGCCAGATTTACTTAATGACCACATGATTCACTTAACAGCTGCTGTGTTTCTCTTAACACCTGTGGCAGAAAGGTCTAAAGTGGGGTGTGACTCACTTAATTGTCTTGCTTATCAAGGGAAAGAGCTCAATTGTCGCCATAGATTTAGATTTAGATTTATTCAATTTATATACCACCCCTCTCCCAAAAAGGGACTCGGGGCAGTGTACAACCATCTAAAAACAATA
>JAEANM010030288.1:0-10034 GCA_017656035.1 Myanophis thanlyinensis | reverse complement strand
CAATAAAATTTCATTCTTTGGACTTTCGTTCTCTGGGATTTTAATTGAGTTGAGGATGTGGTGTGGAACCCTGACAGTTAATTAATGAAGTCCTTCATTAGCACCTCTACCAGGGGGTTCTGGTCTACCTGGTTGATATTCTTATCTTTAGCGAGACCCTTGAGGACCACATAAAATTAATCCGGCAAGTCTTACAGAAGTTACTTGCCACCAAACTATATGCCAAATTGTCAAAATGCGAATTTCACCGCGATGCAATAGACTACTTAGGCCATCGAATCTCCAGTGGTGGAATAGAGATGGACCCAAAAAAGGTCTTGGCAGTATTAGGCTGGCAACCTCCACGGAGCCGGCGACAACTACAAAGTTATCTGGGGTTCGCCAACTTCTACCGGCATTTGCCCAGGTGGCACTGCCACTAACCGACCTGCTGAAAACAGGGGAGGAAAACTCAAAACCGCAACCAACCCAACCACTGCAGTAGACAATGACATGCCAAAAGGCGTTTGAGGCCCTTAAACAATTGTTTGCATAAGAACTGGTCCTTCAGTATCCTGATACGAAAAGGCCGTTCGTAATCCAAACAGATGCCAGTGACGTCGCAATAGTGGCAGTGCTTCTCCAGGAGAACCCCCAAGGTCAGCTCCAATCTTGTGCTTACGTTAGCAAAAAACTGACCAACACAGAACGGAGACGGGTGGTGTCGGATAAGGAAGCGTATGTCATAAGCTGGATGCTATTCTCTTGGAGGCACTCTTCATTACCAGAAAATAACTACTCTGTTGTGGGTATGAAACTGGCTTCTGGTATCTCCTGCCTCTGTAAGCCGCCGCATCCATGTGCCCTTCCATTGAGGCCTGGGTGGGCTAGAACCAAATCTCTGTGTTGCCCACTGAAGAGGTGAGGCTGGGCAGTCATCACAGGCTCCCTGGGAGCATCCGGTAACCAGGGCTGTATAAGCAATAACTCCTGGTGATCAGGATATGTGATATTGTCAGTCAGGCTTGGGTGGGAGGGAGTGGCCACAATGATCGATGGCTGCTTATCCCTTGATGTATTGGCCACCTGTTTTTCTAGGGCTGTCTATGGTTGGCATCCTTCTCCTCAGCCCTACTGGGCCTTATTGAGCCCATTAATTTTGCCCTAGCCTTTAATTTTGCTGCTGCTCCCTTGGTCACTGACCTCTTCTTGTTAAGAGACCTTAGTGGCAGAATGGGGCTGAGGAGACAGCACAGCACTAGTGCCCGCAGCCTGTGCTGGGGCATCAATTTCTGTATGGCAGATGGGGCACTACTGTTGGCACTTTAACCTCAATTAAAGTTGCTAAATCATAAAAAATGGCTTCTTCTTTATACATTTCCTGCTGTTTCCTGTGACTCAA
The DNA here is from genome assembly GCA_017656035.1 of Myanophis thanlyinensis. Classification (NCBI taxonomy): domain Eukaryota; kingdom Metazoa; phylum Chordata; class Lepidosauria; order Squamata; family Homalopsidae; genus Myanophis; species Myanophis thanlyinensis. The sequence goes on along the minus strand of JAEANM010030288.1, from coordinate 8,653 downwards.
GGTCTCCATTTTCAAAAGTTCTTCTTGTTGTTGTTATATAGACATTTCTTGTTGCTTTAAATAATTTAAAATCTCAGTTTCTAAAAGTTGACATATAAGACCAATAGATCCTTTTTCCCCTTGCAGATCTCCTTCCTCTTCTTTAAGTAACTCTTCCAAAAGTGATGCCATTTTTAAACACTTTAAAACAACCCCCAATTGATTTTATTTCGTATCCTCAAAGTCCTAAAAGTCCAATATCCAAAACTCCAGAAATCACCAAATAATCCAAGCTGTTTTTTCTTGCTTCTTTCTTTTAATTTCTCTTTCCAAGGGGGAGGGCTCTATTATTTTCAGCAGAGTTTCAACTACAATGTATCTTAAAAAGATTTTATTTCTTTTTTCTGCTTCCAGGTGGTTTCTCCATTGTTTCAAAAGCTGCCCCTTTCCCCTCCCATCTACTTTCCTTCTTTTAAAAAAGTTGAAATCTTCAAGAGTCTTTAATTGTCCCTTATTTATTTCCAGCTTAAAATTTCCTATTCATGTCAAAAGGGATTAGGAACAATTTCTTGTTTAAATCGCTTCTTCTTAATACAAAATCAGTTAATACTATAAATATGGGAGAGAAGAATTTCCCCTTCCCCTCTCCTTCGCCCTTTCAAAAAGTTTCTTTGGGGATATTATTAATCTTTAAAGTTCAAGTTCCATGGTATTTTGCATATATGTTTTCTCCGTTAATCCAGTCAATCAAGCTTTCTCCTTACCAACTGTCTCCTGCACAATCTTGTCTGGTCGGGTTCTTCTTTGAGGTGGCCATTTCTGACCACTGCTGCAACCGCCACCAGGAAAGGGAAAGCCAGCCAAGGAAGAGAGTTGTGGCTCTCCTCAACCCTGCTGGCAGATCCCCCCTCTTCACCACCTCTGCGGGGTGGCTATAGCCCCGAAGCCAAATGGCTCGGGGTGCTCCAGTGGCAAGCACAGGTCGAAACCGCGCACAATCACGGAATTCGACCTGTCACCAAAGAAATCCAAACCGGAAGTCAGCTGCAGCCTCTGTCTTAACAGAGTTGCCAGCCGCTGGTTGCTTCAAATTGTTTTCCCTGTGATTTCACAGCTCCACTGGGAGCGTCTCTGAAATCTTGAGACAGCTGCTGCCAAAGCAGAACTGTCAAACGCTAGCTGTTACAACTGTTTGTTATGATGGAATTTAATTCTACTTGCTATTGAAAGAATCTAGAAATAGAGACTTCAGTTGACGTCGCGTTGCCACTAGACGCGAAAGCAGGTCACTCCGTTTTTGCACTAGACTTCCCTTGCTCGTAGGCTCTGAAGGAAGCCAGAAACCTCCCTGTAGGGGTGGCAAAGTGAAGGAGGGGAGCCCAGTGAGGTCAGGGAGAGCTCACAACTCTCCCGGAGACCCCCAGGCTGAAAGTCCCCCTCACGCCACAGCAGGACAAAGAGGTCAGAAATGGGCACCAAATAGCTGCGACAACCGGACCAGATCACCTAAGATCTGTGCAGGAGTAGAACTAGCAGCCGGGGAACTGGGTGAGAACTGCTTTTATTTGAAATTAAACCCCCAAATAACTATTAAAAAAAGAAGCCTCTTGAAATCACTTGGAAATTACTTGAGAATTGGCGGTGAATTGACTTGGGAAAGAAAAAAATAAAAACTAGAATGGAAAGGAGAACTGAAAGGGGAAGGCAGTAGCTAACTGTTAAAATGCAGAAAATTGGATTCCCAGGTTGAAAGGCTTTTTTTAGGGGGGGGGGGGATAGGCATTTTTTTAAAATGCCGGAATTATGGACTTAACAGAACTTGCAAAGTTGGAATTTTGGAAATAAACAATATAGAACTGTTTAAGAACTTATTGTCATTAGAAACCTGATTTTACAGTGCCATCTGCTGACGGGAGAAGCATGTTATATCCAAAACATAGTGGAAGTAAAAAACTTTGAATTTTACAGGATTACAATGATAAACTGAACTATCAAAAGGAACTAGGGAGACTGAGAGGGGGGAAAAAACAATTATATTTCTTTGGGATTGGACAGAAGAAATAAGAAGCATAATATAAAAGTGTGAGAGTTGGCCTATTGAATTGGAAATTGGATTTAATATTTGAAAATATTCATATACATGGTGTTGGATCATTAAATGAAAAAGTGATACAAGAAATGTCTTCGGGCGTCTGCTATGCATGCGCACGATTGCAGCAGGAAATCCAACTGGTCTTTGGAACTCTCTCTGCGCATGCAAGGAGATTGCTCATGTGTGCGTGAGTGCCTGTGCACAGCACATGTGCATTGCATATGCAAAAGCTGCATGCATGCGCAGATGGTGCAGTTGCACATGCAGTGCACATGGAGAAGCTGCATGCAAGTGCAGATGGCACACACAAAGCACATACTTTTCGGCACTCGGTAAGTAAAAGGTTCACCACCACTGGTATAGCCTTTTGGTCAGCTGCTTAAGAAGCAAACAAAAGCCTTTAGTATGAAACTGATTAGAGTCTGGTGAGTTTTGGGCAGCAGCTGCACAGTCAGATTCTAATCAATTGGCTAAATCTCGTTGACACTTTTAAGAGATTCCATGGGCTGTGGAAAAAAAAAAGTAGCTCAGGAAGAGATCATTTCAAGCAAACTTTTTTTTGGGGGGGGAACTGGTCAGGCACAGGACAATGCATAATAACTGACTGTACTGTAATGGAGAGAGAGAGCACGCAAGCAAAGGTCATAAATGTGGACACTGGTCATAAAGTTACTTTTCCATCACTGTCATGAATAAGAATTGTTGATGTCCAACGCAATTGCTAAATGAAGAATACAGGTAGTCCTCAACTTACAACCACGATTGAAATGCAAATATCTGTTGTTAAATGAGACATTTGTTAGGTTAGTTTTGCCCTATTTTACAACTTTTCTTGCCCCAGTTGTTAAGTGAATCACTGCAGTTGATAAGTTAGTAACCTGGTTGTTAAGTGAATCTGGGTTCCCCATTGACTTTTGCTTGTCAGGTTGCAAAAGATCACATGACCTTGGCAGAGCAATGATCATAAATATGAACCAGTTGCCGAAGTGTCTGAATGTTGATCACATGACCATGGGGATGCTACAAAGGTCATTACTATGAAAAATGGTCACAAATCATCTTTTCAGTGTTATAACTTTGAACAATCATTAAATGAAATGTTGTAAGTGGAGGACTACCTGTACTTTATAGGTTATGTTGTAAACAACACAGCTTTTCATTGGAAGCAAAATTTTATTTGTTAATTTTTATCCCCCCCTTTATTATTTATACAAATAAATATTTATAAGGTAGCAAACACAATTCAACATCCCTTCCTCCTATTAAATGATGTTTGACAGCCTCTATCCAAATGGAACCAACTTCTGCCTCAAAGCATTTTATAAGATGAATTTCTAGATCAAACTCAATTTGTGACAAAACCCGAAGGTAACCAATTGAATTGCAAGACGTTTTCACCATACTGCCCTCATTCATAAAACCATGATTGAAACCAAGTGCAAAGACAGTTATCATACTTAATGAGAACATTTAATGAAGGAAAAAAAATGTATTCGAAGGCTGACAGACTGATTATGTACCACCAGCTCTCACGTTAAACTCAGGTCCTACTGCCTCTGTGGGCAAGTCCATAACAAGACTGATGAATCTGCTTTATCCCCCTCTATTTTTCAGTCTGGGCTTCATTCCTCGGATTACCTAGTGGTCTCCCATCCACAGCGCAACCCTGCTCATCTTTGTCTGAGTCAGCTCCGGGCTGCCCTCCTTTTTGCCCAATACCATTTGCACATCACTCCAGCCCGATTTCAAGTACGAATTACACCTGTTGCTACAACAGCATCGACTCTCCCCTCCACCCCGCGCCCCAAACCCGGTTCCTTATCTTCCAAGCCAAAGAGTTCCCGGTTTTTCCCTTTCGCTCACCTCTGATGCACCTTCGCATTGTCGGGAGTCCGTGTGATGTATTGGGCACCCAGATCGGCCGTGCATTTCGGATCCCGAGCGCTACGGCGCGTCGACATTCTTCCCCCTTGAAAGTCACGTGCGTGGAGACAAGAAAATCGTTTAGCGCGCGCGCGCTGCCGCCAGTCGCCCAATCAGCTTCTCCGGAAGGGCAAATCTGAGCCTAGTAACAGGGAAAAAGCACCCCCGCCCCCTATTCCCCAGCATCCCACCAATCCCCGCGGAGTACGGGTTGCACGCGGGTACCCCGGAGCAACCTCTGGGGGCAATGGCACCGGCTTGCAAATCGAAGCCAATTAATCTCTCGCTGAGATTTTTGGATTGGCAGGGATGCGTAGGGGACGATATACGTGCCCCGAGTTACGACTGTAGCATTTCGAGAGTTCTACCTTCTTGCTATTTTAATCCCTTAGCAACAGGTTAACCAAGCGATTCCTATTGGAATCCCACCCCGAGTCTCGGGGGCTTTACCTCGGATGTTTCGGCCGGGAAAAAGCTCGCTCTTTTGCAGGCTGACGGGGAAATGAGTTTCATTTGAAAAAAGAAAAGGGTTTTCCCCCCCCTTGAAATTAAGCGCCAGGCGTGTACTTCGAATGGATTTGTCAGCCAGGTTATAGGATCGCGTTTCCTTTGAGAGAAATCCTGAAAAGGAGCCAGACTCGGTGCCAGAAGGATTGCTGCCAAGACAGGGGAAAGGAAGCCTGGCTGTTTAATTTCCCTCAGGGGAGGGTTTTTTTTTTTTTTTGACCGCTTAACCTTCCCTGATCCCCGCGATTGGCCGCCTTGCCTTTTCCACAGTAAGGTTTACGGCTTCGAGGCGCCCAACTCACCTGCGCCCTGCGCCTTATCCCAAACCACGACGCTCAGGAGGCGCTGGGGAAACTCGGCGCGCAAAAGCGCAGCGCACAGGCTACCTGTCGGTCCGGCTCCAACGATCAGAATCCGCGCCATGGCCAGACCCGTCAGACAAAGGAGGCGGGCCGGCCGGGTCCCGAGCTCCTCCTCCTCCTCCTCCCTCCTTTTCCTGGAGTTTATGCAATCCAAAACCGAGCGCAAACGATCTGAGGCGTTACCGGCGGAGGGAGTGACTCCTAGCCGCGTTTCCCTTTTTAAGCTGTTGCTCTTGCTCGAAGCGGCACGAGGAAAGCAGCTTTGCGCTGTGGTTGCCTCCGCAAACAGGCGGTGGAGACTGGGTTAGACGCCAGAAGTCTCGATGGAGTCCAAACCGGCAAGAAAGGACAAAATCGACTGCAAAACAAAACAAAACCAAAAAAGGCGGAGGGGTCAACTTGACCTTGAAAAGGGATGGACGGACCACACCCCGGCGGCTTTGCAAATCTTAAGAGCTAAGCAATTTTGGGCACCTGCTTTCCATCTGGTAAACGTTTTAATTCTGGAAACTGGAAACATACAGGATTGAAATGGCTTGATCCGCATCTCCACACGAACTGTGCATGGGGCTGGACTAGAAGACCTCCAAAGTCCTATTCTATTCTATTCTATTCTATTCCATGGAAGAGAAGAGACGAGACCTTGGAGGTCTTCTCCAAGGGACTTAGATGGGTCTGACCATCCTGAATTAGAATTTCTCCACCCATCTTTGAGCTGGTAGTCTACTATATGGAGGTGAGATTTCCCTTTGTGGACTGGGTCTGTGATGGTGTAAGGTCTCCTGCCTTGTGCAGGGGGGATGGATTAGAAGATCTCTCATGTCCTTTCCAGTCCTTATGATTCTATGTCCTATGTCTACTTCAGTGCTGAAGCAAAAATGAGCAGCCTTTGCTGGGGTTCCATCCAGGGAGTTATTTTTTTTCTAACAGGAAAGACCATTTGCAATTCCTGGGGCTAAATGTCTATGGAGATCCTCAATCATCCAGGTCTTGGTTGTTCCAAAGGTGTTTTTTCAAAAGGCAACTGGACTTTATTTTTCCTTGAAGATGTTTCACTTTTCATCCAAGAAACTTCTTCAGTTTTGATTGAGTTGGTGTGTATGTGTGTGTGAGCGTGTTTAATTAAACTGTGTCATTCTGGACTCATTTTTCTACTTTTGATGCAGCCACCCATAGGGGAAGAAGAAGCAAAGGAAGCTATCAGCCTTAGGTATCTGGCAAAGGATGCAAGTTCTGTATAGGTACACTGCTTCTGACACAGATTACCTCATGTGTTCAGTTGCTTGATTCTGTCATTGTTGGAAGTGTGATAATTGGCACTGGCTCTGCAATATCTCAAAATCCCCCAACTTTTGCTCCTGTTCCAAAGGTGTTTTTTCAAAAGGCAACTAGGCTTTGTTTTTCTTTGAAGACATTTCGCTTCTTCAGTTCTGAACTGAACTTCAGAAGTGAACAACCTTCTTGGATGAGAAGCGAAATGTCTTTGAGGAGAAACAAAGTCCAGTTGTCTTTTGAAAAAGCACCTTAGGGACAACCATGAACTGGTTGACTGAGAATCACCATAGACACTTTGCTCCTGTAAAATCTATGTATTTTTTTTCTGTACTTTTTTATTTAATTTTTTAAAAATGGTTAAAAAAATTCAATGGAAAAGCATATTAAAGAACTTTGCAAGTCATTCTAAAGGCAATGTAATTATAACTAAGCACGAAAAATGTACAAATGGATTTATTTTTATAATGTAACTGAATAATTGAATGCTGCTGTAATATGGTGTTTTATGTTTTACATGTAAAGTATAAACTTCTCTAACATTAACTTTATTAGGAATATGAATTAGACTTAATTTTAATGAGCATTTTTGTAATATTTTGTTAATTCTATTATGTTAAATAGATATGTGCATATTTTTATGGATTACCACTTTACAATAGTTTTGTTATGTATGTCTGAATAAAATGATCAATGTTTTATTTTTTAAAAAAGTGATAAGACTTAGTGCCCCTTGTCTTTGGAATGTAAATAGAGATTTAAAAAAATATGTTGTGGGATGAGCACTGTGTTAGTCTATGGCAAAAAGTTTTGTCTCATGGTTTTCTCTATAGAGAATTGAATGAAATAGGAATAAAATTATATCCTACAGTGAGCTTCTCCCCTGAAGCATATGATCTGCCCTGTGAAGTAATCTGATCTTCAGAATCACTTGAGGGGGGTGGGGTTAAACAGAGGTGTCTTGTTAGACTTTCAGCTGACAAGTTGGCTAGAGATAAGATTCAAGATATATGAATGACTTAATTATTATAGCTTGTTTGGCTCTTATTATTAAAATACAAATCCTTTATATAAGTACCTTGGAGTAAACTCCATGGAGCACGTGTAAGATTTTTCTCACCTGAAAAATATTTACTACTTGGTTTTCAAATATAAAAAGTTCTTCAAATGCAAATATAAAATTCTTAAATCTGTTTGTACACTAGCTGCTAATAATAATTAAATCCTTGTTAAAGTGACAACACTATTATCGTCATTCAAAGTGTAAAATAAGTTGAAAATAAGTCACACAATAAATTTTATATCTGATATACTATGTCCTATTTCTGATGTAAACTGCACATCAGAAGAAGAGGTGAGAAATCTTTGAGTGGGATGAATGGAGGAGTACAAGGAATTACATTTAATAACAGAGAATATATTCTGTTACAGTTTACAAGGTCCCAAAAAGCTCAGGATCAACATAATTTTACACTGGCTTACAATAATGGAAAGTAAAATTATCACTTGCTTCATACAAAGTATGTGAAAGTATGTTGGGTGAAAATAATAAAACTCATGTGTATATGGGAAATAACCACTAGAGGGAGGCATTGTTCTTCCTAAGAGACTTTACTATCCACCATTGTCTTCGGTTTTAGCTTTTTTATAAAGACATGAAAGCGATTGGGGCAAGAGTGGAGGACACGGAGGATAGAATTGGGTGGAGGCAGTTGATTTGCTGTGGCAACCCCTAACGGAAACAGCTGAAAGGATAATAATAATATTAAATTTTTCTAATTTTAATTGTTTTCTGGTACTTTTAAAAACATTTTTATTGTATTGTAAGCCACCCAGAGTCACTGTATCAGTGAAATGGGAGGCATAGAAATTTTATAAATTAATTAAAGAAATAACAATTACAATATTTTATAAATATTCATTAAAAACAAAAATGCTAGAGAAGAATATAAACTTGGGTAAGATAAAAAAAAAAAAAAGAAGACATCAACTAATGGCAAGATGGATGGACTCAGTTACAACAGGCATGGGTCCACTTGGCAGACTGAAGGACCAGATGGAGATAGATTGTTCTGGAGAAAAGCTATGTGTTTGAAAGAGTTGACAGTAACTTGATACTTAATTGCTGAATCAATTTAAGATTTCCTTACAATTTTAAGGTATCTGATCATGTTGAAGCCAAGTATCTAACAATAAGTAGCTCTAAGATTATATTTGCAGGTATGAATAGTACATTCATTGTTTTTAATACGTAGGCAACTTTCCCCATAATCTTCGCAACGTTTAGGCGAGGTCCCACTCGCTATCTTCAGGCTGGTGCCTTCTGCTTCAAACAACGGTATTGCACTCCTCCCCTACATCAAAGGCACTACAGACAAAATCAGCAAAATTCTTCACAAACACAATATCAGGACAGCCTTCGGCACTGTCCAAAAAATAGCCAACATCCTAAGAAACCCAAAGACAAGATCCAGCTAGAAAACCAAGGAGTTTACAAAATACCATGCAACAATTGCCC
>JAEANM010030287.1:0-10034 GCA_017656035.1 Myanophis thanlyinensis | reverse complement strand
GCCTCCTTCTCCTCCTCGTGGCCTGCAACAACGTCCTGCCTCCGTATCCCACTTGAATGGGGGGGGTTTCAAACCTCCGCCGGCCGCCGGCGGAGGTTTGAAAATCCCGCCGGCTGTCAGAGCCGCGGTAAAGCTTCAAAAGAGCTGCATGCGGCTCCGGAGCCGCGGGTTGCCGACCCCTGGTCTAGGACAACTCACTGCAGACAATTCCACGCAGCATAACCCAACTCAACAAATGTTACCCACCACAGTTTCTTTGACATTATTTGTCCCATTCTGGTTCCAATGGAGATTCAGCTCCCCTGATGGGACTGCCCCTTTGATACAGACTAGGGGGAGGTAAACGCATGTAGCCACAATAAATGTTGACCTCAGTTATTGAGGAGTTGAGTATTGAGTATTAAACTTGTTTTCTTGCAGATACTTCATTTCCCAAACTAGGTAACATCAGTGGTGCTAATCCAGTTATCCTAGTTTGGATAATGAAATGTCTGCAAGAAAACAGCCACGCGCGGAGAGCACCAAAGACCCCCTCATTTCAACCCGGAGTTACAAACGTTTTTGATAGTACCTCTGTTATTCATGTTTCATTTGATGTTAAGGTTAGAAAAGGATGACCACGTATTAGCCATCCAGGGAGTTAAACCACAGACAGTTTGCTCAAATGAACTATCTAATTGAGGATTGCTTTGGCTCTGCATTTCTCTGAAGCAAGTCTAAAGCAGAGTTTTTAATCTTAGATATTTAACCCGATGGGATATCTTGCAATTATACCGTCGGCAAAACCATTTCCTTCCTGCTGAAGCTGCCTGCCTTCTCTGTATTTTACAAACATAATTTCTCAAAGCTCTGCCCCTCCCTTTAGAGATCCTGGCTTTTTAATGAGAGTGGGAAATATAATATTCTTCCTTTTAAAAAAAAAAAAAAAGAAAGAATGCTGGATTGGGCCTAGGTTGGTAGGCAAGTTGAACTGGACAATTTGAACTGGGTCCTTGCTGCTGTCCTGGTTGTTTTCTTTCAGACGTTTCATTACTCAAACTAGGTAACATCATCAGTGCTAGGAGGAGGAGGAGGGAGTGTGGAGTCGGAGGTGATGTCTGAAGTTGGGTGGTTTTCTTGCAGATGTTTCATGACCCAAACTAGGTAACTCCCATCCGTCCTAGAAGGGACTGGGATTTGCTCTCTATATACAAGTGGCTTGGTAAGAGTGTTGCTTTCTTATTGATAGTACATTAATTAGGGATAGATTATTCTGTTACTGTGATATATATGTAGAAGACACAGCAAACCCCCTTCTCTTCTAGCGGTGATGATGTTACCTAGTTAGGTCATGAAACATCTGCAGGAAATCCACCAAGCTCAGAGAGCACCAAGGACCCCGTCATTTCAACCTGGAGCTACTACAAATATTCTCCTTTATAAATTGAACTGGATTTGTTTACTTGCAGAAATCCGACCCAGTAGTATCTTACCGGGAGACTGTCTGTGAAGAATCTAACCAGATGTGCTTGTCCAAATCACCTAACAAGCACAACAGGCTTTATATGAAAGCCCGCCCTTTCCCGGATGGATTGGCAGAAGATATAGACAAAGGAGACGTTAGTTCCCGTCAAGAGCTGAAGCAGCGGGCTCGCTATCTGGCCGAGAAGTACGAGTGGGATGTTTCCGAAGCACGGAAGATCTGGTGCTTTGGACCCGACGGGACGGGGCCCAATATATTGGTTGACATCACCAAGGGTGTCCAGTACCTCAATGAAATCAAAGACAGCGTGGTGGCTGGCTTCCAGTGGGCCACTAAAGAGGTAGGCCTGCTGCGGAATTCCATCTCATTCCTCCACTTACTGGTCCTCCACTTAGAACCATTCGTTTAGTGACCGTTCAAAGATATGGTGGCTCTGAAAAAAGGGACTTACGAAAGCTTTTCTCACGACCGTTGTAGCATCCCTTTGGTCACCATGATCAAAATTTGAGCGCATGGCAACTGGCTCATATTTCAGATTCAGATTTTATTTGTCACATACATGATCATACATGGTACAATATGCAGTGAAATGCTTTGTATGACTGCTTAACATTAAAAAAGAAATTTACAATTTAGATTTAGTAATTTTACACTTTTACACTGTTTTACAAATTTTCGAAATGAAAGATTTAAATTGAATTTACAGTTGATTTTACAATTTAAGTCCTGGGAGAGCAAGGCGGGGTGGGATGTCTGATGTCCCCACGGCTACTCACACACAGCAGTCTTCGCTGTGGGTTCGCTCCTGGCGCTGCTGCCTCTGTCGGCCTGGATAGCTGGCGCTGCTCCTGGCGCTGCTGCCGGTGGCCTGGTTTCCCAAGGCTTCTCTTGGCGCTGCTGCTCTGGCAGTCCTGGCTGTTTGGGCCGCTCCTGGCGCTTCTGCTCTGGCGCCCCGTTCTGTCCCAGCCTGACCTGTTAGGGCTCGTCGGTTGTTTCCTGTTTTCCAGCGTTCTCCTCCATTATATTTATAACACTCGCAGTGTCCCGGGGTCATGCAACCTTCTGATAAACAAAGTCAATGGGGAAGCCAGATTTGCTTAGCGACCTTGTTACTACTTTAACAACTGCAATGATTCTCTTAATATCTGTGGCAAGAAAGGTCGTAAAATGGGGCAAAACTCACTTAACTGTCTCACTTAGCAACAGAAATGTTGGGTTCAATTGTGGTTATTAAGCCGAGGGCTACCTGTATCTCGAATAATTAGTGCCACTGCATATAGTATTTAATTTTCCACAAATCGTCATTGGAATAATGAAAATTTCCTACAGTGTTTCCCTGAAAATAAGCCCAACTGGAAAATAAGGCCTAGCATGATTTTTTTCCCCAGGATGCTTGTAATATAAGCCCTACCCCCAAAATAAGCCCCAGTTAAGATCTTCAGACTTTAGCGCCTTATTTCCCTGAAAATAAGACCTAACCAGAAAATAAGACCTAAAGAGTCTTTTGTAGCAAAAATTAATATAAGACCCGGTCTTATTTTTGGGAAAAGACAAGTATATATCGGGGCTTCACTTTGATTACTGTGCTGGTTGCATTTGGCTGTAATTGTTAATGATTGTTTGCAAGGCTGTGAGCACCGTCCTTGTAAAAGGCGTCCTTGGCACGTAGTCTTTCTTTCTCTACGCAGGGCGTTTTGTGTGAAGAGAACATGAGAGGGGTCCGTTTTGACATTCAAGACGTGACTCTCCATGCCGATGCGATCCATCGTGGGGGAGGACAGATCATCCCGACTGCCAGGAGGGTCTTGTATGCTTCTGCCTTGACCGCCCAGCCTCGTCTGATGGAGCCCATCTATCTTGTGGAGATCCAGGTACAACCCCAGGTCAACTTGGGATAAGGAGTTGATCCCTGTTGGCATTCAGAAGAGGCAGCCAAGGCTGGTATTCCCATGTTCCTGTGACAGGTTTGACATAGTTACGGTCATTCCCGAGACGAGAAACAGGGCCAGCTAGCTCTTCTCAATTCCAAACTCAGCCACGCGTCCCTCAAGCTACCTTGGGACTTGACTTCTGTGCAACGGCTATTTTTGCTCATGTTGTGTTCAGTTTGTTGTCCAATTTCCTGGTGCCCTTGATCCAGGTCCTCCACAATGTAGTTTTTTTAGGGGAAGTGGAAAGAGCAGTACAGTATAAAACCCTGTTCAAAATATGCAATAAACTGGCTACTGCGTAAGTTGCGTTCTAAATTTTTCCCTCTTGACTCCAAAAGATTGCTTGAGTTTGCTACCAGGTCCTACTATGGGTAAAAGCCACCTTGAAGAACATAGTGATTTCTCAGTGTTGTAAAAAAAAAGATGCGCACAGATGCCCTGAAAGACAGTTACCAGTTGCCTGATAAAATTCAGGAGCTGAATGATGCATTTTAGAGCCGTGATGGCGAACTTATGGCACGGGTGCCAGAGGTGGTACCCAGAGCCATCTTGTGGGCACACAAGCTGTCAGCCAACTTACCTCCAGCTGAGCATGCACATGAATTGCAGAGACCCAGCTGTTCTTCGGGCCTCCGCTGTGCATACGCATGATTGCAGGAAATCCAACTGGTCTTCGGAGCTCTCCTGCGCGTGCTCACGTGATTGCTCATGTGTGCATGACTGCCTGCATGCATTGCACGTGCAAAAGCTGCATGCATGCGCAGGTGGTGCAGTTTTACATGCAGCGCACGAGGAGGAGCTGCACGCAAGTGCAGATAGTACGCGCAAAGCACGTGCTTTTTGGCACTTGGTAAGTAAAAGGTTCGCCACCAGATTTAGAGGATTATCGGTCCTGTTTCCTGTTCTGGGTTCTGCTAGTGTGTTTTCACTAATCAGCTATTTCTAGCCCATCAAGATACTCCCAACCATTTAGCTCAAAGATTCTCCAACTGATTTGAGTGGGAAGAGTTTAGAATTTGTGGGTTTACTTTCAGCCCATCCTTTTTAAGAGAAACGTCAGCGGTTCCTCAAATGCTTTGCTTTCCTGAATGTGTGCAAAAATCTAGCTTAATTCTACAAAGTAGAGGGAGCTTCTTATTAACGTGGCAGCGCAAAACTATGCTATGCAAAAAACTTGAATTGCGGTAATGTAAATGAGCAGGGTAATCTGAGATTCACTCTCGTTGCGTGAATTACAATCCTCTCCATTTAAGAATCATGAGACGCTATGAACCAAGTCTTCCAGCCAGTAAGTAGGAAAAAACAAATGCTAAAAAAAATAAATGCCTTTTTTCTCTAGTGCCCGGAACAGGTGGTTGGGGGCATCTACGGTGTGCTGAACCGGAAACGTGGCCATGTTTTTGAGGAGTCTCAGGTAGCCGGGACCCCAATGTTTGTGGTCAAAGCGTACCTTCCGGTGAACGAGTCTTTTGGTAAGAGACCTTTTTAAAACCTATTACCCAGCTGGCTTCTGCAAGCCCACAATTCACGTGAAATTAGTGCAGCTGATTCTTAAAAGATAGTCCTCAGCTTATGACCATAAAACTGAGTGGTTTTAGACTGTTGTAAAGACTGTTGTAAAGCACCGTGGAGCGATATATAAGGCTAAGGGCTATTGGTATAATTAAATGTCTGTGGAGATTCTCAGTCATCCAGGTCATGGTTTTTCTTTTGAAGATGTTTCCCTTCTCATCCAAGGAGCTTCTTCAGCTCTGGCAGGAAAGTGAGGAATGGAAGGATTTATATTCCTTGCAGACAGCTGGTCATTTGCATCCTTTGAGAGTCGTTGAGACGTCTGTCAAAATTGAGTAGCCCTCCCTCGATGGAGAGGGGGGAATACGTCATCTATCTCTAGTCTACAACAGTCCCTTCAGCAGTTTCAAGAAGGCACCACAGCCATTTGCACCACTCAGGTGACCCTGTTGACACAGATAAGCCTCCAGGTGGGCTCCGTGATTCTCTAAAAGGATGCAAATGACCAGCGGTCTGCAAGGAGTATCAATCCTTCCATATCCTACCATCCAGTCAGAGCTGAAGAAGCTTCTTGGATGAGAAGGGAAACGTCTTCAAAGAAAAACCAAAAAATCCAGTTGCCTCTTGGAAAAACAGCACCTTTGGGGACTATTGGCATATTGAACCCAGAATTAGTCGCAGGTTGTGCCTGTTGTTAAGCCCATGACCTTGATCGATTTTACTTTTGCAGTGGTCATTAAGTGAGTCACTTACCTACAGTGGACATTTTGTCAGAAAATGGCAATAAATGCCAAGTTGCTGACAAACCCCCAGCCTTCGATAAATTATGGTCGTGTGACTGTGAGATCCTGCAAATAGCCATAAATGAAGGTGGATTGCCAACCACTCAAAATGTGGTCATTGGGGTGGGGGGAAATGGCCGTCAAAACTTTGGATCTGAGTGGTAAGCAGCCCTGGAGAAATCTGTTGCAACTCTGCACGGTTGCTGAGAGATCAGTTGTAAGTCAATGATTACCTGTACAGTAGCCACATGTGATCTGCTACTACCTGTATTGGTATCTATTTCCCAACAGTCTGGGAAATTGCTTGTTCTACGTTACATCTGACAAGCGCAGCTAGAGGGGCTCTGTGTATACAGCTTAATTGCATACTTGAAAGTACAGCTCCATTCTTTCATCCCTCTAGTATCAAATAATGGGAAGAGCTGACACTGTGCCAAAGCTTTGAATTGTCCAGATGCCAGACAGAGGTTTACCTTAGGAAGATGCAGAATAGGATAGCCGTAGTTCTGCGTTTTGTGGAAAGGAAAAAATCATCTATGAAGATTAAATGGCTTTCTGCTGTACCGCACAAATATTGTATTGGCGATTAAAAGTACAGGAAGTTCTTGACCTACAGCCATTTGTTTAGTGACTGTTGTTTTTCACACTTAACATCGCGGCATCCTTGTGGTCCCACGTGATCAAAATTCGGGCGCTTGGCAAAGGTTTATAAAGGTAGAAGCGTCACGTGATCCCCTTTTGCGACTTTCTGACTAGCAAAGTCAACGGGGAAGCCAGATTCACTTAACCAGGTTACTAACGTTAGGTTGCTAACTTAACCAGATTACTAACATTAAGTTAACTAACTTAACCAGGTTACACTGCAGTGATTCACTTGTGGCAAGAAAGGTTGCAAAAATGGGGCAAAACTCAGCAGTCTCGCTTAGCGACAGAATTTTTGGGTTGAGTCGTCTCAAGTCAAGACGATTAATTGTAAAGCACTGCTGAGCCACAGCAGTCTTCCTGCCACGGGGGACGGTGCTACTAAGTCGTGTCTTCTCCCCCTCCCTGACAGGTTTCACCGCTGACCTGAGATCCAACACCGGAGGCCAGGCTTTCCCGCAGTGCGTCTTCGATCACTGGCAGATCTTACCCGGAGATCCTTACGATGCCAATTCACGCCCTTTCCAAGTTGTGGCCGAAACTCGCAAACGCAAAGGCTTGAAGGAAGGCATCCCACCCCTAGACAACTTCCTGGACAAATTGTAAAACTGCTTCCTCGTGCGGGCGAGGTGCGTCTTAGGACAACGCCCAACTCCACCGTGGATCCGGGATTGCTTCACCACAAGCGAAAGGAAGATGCGAGAAACTGGACAAACCGAAATGAAGACACAAAAAAAAAAACCCAGCCTCTAGCAATTATGTCACGTTCACATAAACGAGAAATAAAAGTGTGTTGTTGAATAGAACAATCTAGTCGGGTTTTTATTTTCTCTGGAAACAAGACCGATGGGTTTTTACGGCAAGGATTTCTGAGAGACAGGGCGTTTTACAGATCAGGGTTCAGTTGATGCAGATTTCAGTGGCTTTTATGCTGCCCCTTAATTAAGCGTCTCTTGCTTAATTAGCCCACGAAATGAAATGCTGCTTCTAAAAGTTGGAGAAAAGTTTGCGGAAACAATCCAGCGCGGCATTTTATTAAAAAAAAAAAAAAACCAAACCCCTTCTGCTTATAATTGCATCGCTTAGTAAAGAGTATGGCTTAAAACTTTTTTAACTGAGTGTCAGAAGCCTGAAATTGAGCTCTGAAACAAAGAGGAATTTTTTCAAGAGATGTCCCCTGAGTTTTAGTGAATCTCTCTGGGACTTTTAGAATTACAGCACACAGCAAGAGGAAAAAAACGACAGGAGGAAGAAAAGTCCTTTCGAACAGCCCTGGAAAGAAATCTCCAAAGGAGTAGCAAAGAGCATTATTTTTCTTGAACCAAAGCTCTAGAGAGAGAAAATCAGGTTACTTTTAATCAATACAAAAATCAGACACGTTGGAGATCAATGAAAATGCAAGCTAAAAATTGATTGCGGTCGTCGCCAACTATACAAAACAAAAGTGTCGTTTTGGGGGGGGTGGAGGGGCTGTTTCAAACATCCAAAGGGGAAATCATACCTGTGGGGTGCTTTAAGCATCACTCAGGTATGCAATGAATGGCCCAGATAACTCTATATAAATATTAAGACTTGGTTAGAAGAGCAAAAGATTGATCCGGCAATGCCTTTGCGGTTTAGGAACACTGTTGGATAAAAAAACATAATTTGCACAAGGGAGTTAAAAGGGAGAGCAGGAAAGAGCAAGTAGTGAGGAGGGCTTTCATCGTTACAACTTCTGAGACCTTTAAGCAAACAAGGAAGGAGAAAAATAGGAAGTTGAGAGCCTTTCTAATCTCATCTACTCCAGCTAAATCGCTCCGGCCTACTATTAAAAAGATACAGAGGGGGGGTTTCATTTAAAAGGTTTGCAGGACCCTTAAGGCATGAATGGCCAACGTGACTTCACTCCTACCTGCCCAGGTGAGTTTCTAGGAGATCAACTAAAACTGCCCTTTTCTTCCTCAGGGGTTTTCTTTTGTTAATCTAGGTCAGGGCTGGTGTCCAAACCTTGGCCATTTTTTTAAACTTTGTGGACTTTCAAATCTCAAGACTTTCCCAGCCAGCCGTTTTTTAAAACCTTTGTGGACTTCAATTCTCAGAATTCCCCAGCCAGCCATGCTGGGCTGGGGAATTCTGGGAGTTTGAAGTCCACGAAGTTTTAAAAAATGGCCAAGAGGTTTGGACACTCCAATCAAGGTAGTGGCTCGTTTCTGCTTTGGAGAGACCCTTTTTTTAACGCCACACCCGATAAAACCAAGCTTGCGCTCGAGTGGGGGGTGTCTCGGGTACAAAAATCTGACCGTGGGAAAGCACTTTACGCGAGGACAACCTATGGGAAGGTTCTCCCAGGATTACATGTTCTGTACAATGGGGGGGGGGGGAAGGCGGGATAAGAACAATGTCAGTGAAGTTGCTTACTAGTGCAACACTTGGAAATTATCCTCCAAGGAGATGATCCTGTTGAGCAACGCTCTTCCTGGGATAGATTCAGCAACTTCGTTTGGGCCGGGGGGAGGGAGAGAGAGAGAGAGAGAGAGAGAGAAATAAAAGCACATGATGCTTAAAGCAGAGTTCCCCAACCTTTCTGGGTTGATGGCCCGGAGCGGGGGTGATTTTGTGGGATGATGTTTGCGGCGTGTAAGCGGGGCCGCGAACAATCATAGCGACACTCCCGCAGGGGTGGAAGCCGTGTGTGCAGAGGTGGGCATCCAGGCCGGCTATTCGCACAGCCCGGTGACCGTTATTAGCCCGCAGCCCGATAGTGGGCCATGGCACGCAAGTTGGGGACCCCTGGCTTAAAGCATGCATTTGCTTTTTTTCGCTGAGTTTTTTCTTGCCCAAACTGATGGAAGATTTTTAAGTGTGACGATCGTTTCTCGTGAATTGAGCCACGCTCATAAAACGACTCTTTAAAGACGACCGAGGGCCAATCTTCCCAGCAGCAATGAACGATCGGAGCGATGTGAACGGTGAGCAATTTCATGATCCTTGTGCGGGTTTAAAAAAAAAAAAAAAGGACGCCGAGGACACACACCCCCCATCCAGAGACCCAAAGCACAGGCTGTTTTGCAAGATCTGAAGCAGCAATCTCTGCCTCGCCCCCCTTTCCTTCCTCTAACGAGAACTGACCACCCATCCCAAAAATTAAACCGCTGAACATCAGTCACATTTTTACAAACACAGATTAGATGCATGAAACGGACTTTGCATAGTGTTTCCCCCCCACCCCTTCCAGTTCTCACAGGGTTTGTTTTGGGGTGGTTGTTTTTTTTTTTTTTTTGCACATGGAACTGAGCAGTTTCGGGAGAATACGAAATTCAGATTTACGAGACGGTTTGTGATCTCACGGAAGAGGAAGGGAAGAGGCAAACAATTTAATACAACTGGTTAAAAAGTTTGCAAAGTTGCTTCCTCTCTGTTACGGATTTCTTCCACGTCCCAGAGCCAAAAGGTCACGAATGCCTTAAAATTTAAAACTCCTTCCTCTTGTCCTTAGATCCGGGATAAGGCAGGCTTTCGAGTAATTAAATGCATTTTAAAACACTGGTTTTTGGTTTGTGTTGTTTTGTTTTTTTACATTATTGCTAGATCTAAGCCAAAGTTATAATTAGCACATGGGATTCATTCTTCGAATCCCCAGAGTAAAACCGTGTCAGTTTCACCACCATAAAGTTGAAAGGATGGCTTGTTGGAAAACATTTCTCCCAAAATGGAGAGAGGGAG
>JAEANM010030286.1:0-10034 GCA_017656035.1 Myanophis thanlyinensis | reverse complement strand
CATCCATCCATCCATCCACCCATCCTAACCAACTAGTAAGAAAAACAGACTATCCTGCTCTTGCTCTCATTTGCCATCTTTCCTGCTAGTTATCAACTTCCAACTATGACATATTGTACTGGTATGTGAAAATAACCTTGAGAGATAAGGAGTAAGAGTTGCAAACTGGGCAATGGCCAAATAAGAGGCAATAGAGCCCCCAGAAGTAATAAAGGCATGGGAAGCATCTCAGAAGAGAGACCCACCTTAGTTTCTTGAACTGCAAAGTGACAGATGTACTTTCAAACTCGCACAATTCCCATTAATATAATCTTACAATAAAGATAGAGATACTGCTCCTGGGTGTACATCTTACTTGGATTAACCCATAAGTACACATGACTTGAGAAAACACCCAAGGGCTTTATGACTTGATTTGCCAGAATGAAGTTGTCAGTGTATTTGGTTCAAAGACTGAAAAAAGCATAGCAACAGATCAGCCAATGGGAGCTGAAACAGTATTTGCTGGAGACAGCAAGGAGCCTGGGCGTGGCTTAGCTCTGCAGTTTTGAACTCTGTGCTGAGCTCTGTGCTGTTCTCTCCTCTCTGCCTGTGTTTTGCTTGTATTTGCTACCACATTGGAAAAACCTTCTTTGGGGTATTGTATATTTACTTCATGTGTTATATATAAAGAGAAGTTATTGGATCCTGCTGAATTCAGTTACTTGTGTGTGCTTCTGGATGCGATTGCTGCTGCAAACTCTGACAGAAGTTCTTAAAAAGGTTCTTTGGAAATACACAATGGATGTTTGCACAAACTCACCCCATGCCCAAAGACAGGAGCATCTTCAGGGAGAGCAATGCATGTAAAAGAGGAGCAAAGTTTGATCACGTATTTATCTCCTCCCTCTTATTCATGGCTGCCATCTTGACTTTTCTGACTCCCTCCCTGCCCCTTCCCCCCTGGATATCCCTGGATGGGGAAGAGGAAACCTGGGGTATGCAAATTTCATTCCCTTTTATTGAGCGGCAGAGAGAAAGAGCTGCAACAGTTGATACATTTTTGACATTGTTAGCACCAGTGGCCAGTTCAGAGGTTTAATGTTCCCCAAAGTGCAATGAAATGTGGAACATTATAAATTCTTTACAAGGCATCAGCAAAAAAAGAAAAAAAAAGGCAGTGACTTATAGCAACCCCACTTGAGTGCAAATAGATGTAGTTTCGGAGAACTCAAGAATGCATAGAGCTGCCTTTAGCTACTACAACATCTGACAGTCTCTTGATTCCTTGGGAGGAATACATACAGCAATACAAAAAAGGGAGGCTTAGCATGATGTTAGAATCAGGGTAGACTGTAGCTAAGGCAGTCAAAATATCAAAACCAGATCCAGGAATTGTGCCCCCAAATAGACATTGGAGTTACCAGTTCTGGACTCATGAAAGAGACGAGGCCAAAACAGTAGAGAAGCAGAACTCTTCCAATGTTTTCTTTCCTCTTTTCATTGTTTTTATAATGCCTAGTGTTAGGAATGAAAAACTAACAATTGTTGGGTAAACCATATATAAACCAGGATTGTTACTTTAAGGATTGTTACTTTACCTCTAGGTGCTGTACCTTTAAGGAAAATGTGATTGGCTGCAGCTTCCTCAAGCAGCAATAAGAAGGAGCCAGAATCACTTGTGATTGTGGGTTACTGGATGTGGGTTGTTGGTTACTGAATGCAGGGTGTTCATCACTGGAGAAGAGCCTTGTGTTAACCAGCTTGTATACTGTGAGTTTATTGTTTGCAATCTCTGTATATTTGTTATATAACCCATCCAATTCTCAAAGTCCATTAACAAATTACTGGTTGTTGGTTACTGATTGCAAGGTGTTGTTACTGAAGAGCCTTGTGTTAACCAGCATGTATACTGTGAGTTTTTGCTACTGTTTGCAATATCTTGTTATTGGACTTTGATTATTGGATTATCCCTGAACTGAACTGTTTGATGACTGACTGACTTGACTGTGAATGAATCCGGATTGACTGATGGACATTGCTAAAACCTCTATTTCCAAGAAAGTGAAAAACCTATATTTTTTCTACTCATTGTCTGTATCTTGGTTTGTGTATTTTACCTCACCACTCACACAACGCTTCGCTGTGTACTTGTTCTCTAAACAGGGGACCATCCTTAACACCTAGGACTCTTCCACAAAGAAGAAGGGGTCAACCTATTCTCCAAAGTACCTGAACACAAGACAAGAAGGAAGGGATGGAAACTAATCAAGAAGAGAACCAACCTAGAAATAAGGAGAAATGTTGTGACATGATGTGACATAGTGGAACAGCTTGCCTCCAAAAGTTGGAGATGCTCCATCACTGGAAGTTTTTAAGAAGAGATTGGACAGCCATGGTATAGGGCGGTGATGGCGAACCTGTGGCACACGTGCCCACGTTGGCATGCAGAGCTATCTCTGCTGGCATGTTGGCAGTCACACCAACTCAAGGACTGTGCAAGTGCACTCGTGCATGATTTCTGCACTATTGCACATGTCTCCGACTCCTGCACAAGTGCGCACGCACTAAAAACGCTGTTAAGGATGGCCCTCCATTTGGAGAATGAGTACACAAAGGAACATTGTGAGAGTGGTGTGGTAAAATACACAAACCAAGATACAGAGACAATGAGTAGATAAATATAGGTTTTTTACTTTCTTGGAAATAGAGGTTTAGCAATGTCCATCAGTCAGTCTGAATTCATTCACAGTCAAGTCAGTCATCAAGCAGTTCAGTTCAGGGATAATCCAATTCTCAAAGTCCAGTAACAATACACAGAGATTGCAAACAGTAGCAAAATTCACAGTATACATGCTGGTTAACACAAGGCTTCTTCAGTAACAAACACCCTGCATTCAGTAAACAACAACCCACATCCAGTAACCCACATCTACAAGTGATTCTGGCTCCTTCTTATTGCTGCTTGAGGAAGCTGCAGCCAATCACATTTTCCTTAAAGTTATACTACACTTAAAGGTAAAGGAACAATCCTTAAAATAACAATCCTGGTTTATATATTGTCTACCCAACAATAGTTAGTTTACATTACACCATGCATTTACATCACACCATGCATGAGTCGTGTGCAACTGTGCATATGCTAAACTGCCGTGCTCAAGTCGTGCATGACTGTGCATGCATGCAACATCAAGGGGGTGACCTGAGGGGCTGCTGCGGTGGACCGAGGACCAAATCCTGAGGGAGGCTTCTGCGAGTTAACGGAGCGGCTGGGAAATCCCATTCCTTGCCCCTCTGCACGCCGCTCTCCCAACATGCATTAAACCTCCAACTTCTCCCCAGCACTGGCCATGCTCACCATGGCAGGGAGTGGAGGCGTGGGCGAGACCAAACTCTACAGAGAGAGAGGGGAGGATAGAGCAGCCGAAGGCAGGAAAACTTTTTAAAAGGAACACACAAGCCGCAGCTGTGGCTATCTTTCTTCACGGAGCTTGTGTTCATTTTAGAAAGTTTTCCTGTCTTTCAGCTGCTTGCCCGAGAGTAATCCCACCTGCCAAAGCACAACAGAAGGCAGACCGGGCCGCTTTCCCATGCCAGGCTGCGCATGCATGAAAAATGTTTGTGAGTTGTGCACAACTGTGCATGTGTAAGATTCCTGCACATGCACAAAAGACATGGGCATGTGGCGCATTTGGATCACATTTGGCACTCAGTGCCGAAAAGGTTTGCCACCACTGCTTGACCAGGAGGTTGGCCTTGAGGACATCCATGGACCCTTCCGACTCTGTTATTCTAATGTATTCTATTCTTTCTTATGGCAAAGTTAATGTTCATTCCTTAAATCAGCCGAAAGATTTGTTGGCCTAAACTGTATTACCCAAGCATCTGAACACTCTTGAAGCCAAAAGATGTTGTCCTTATATCTATAATCATGCCTGCACACCTTCATATCAACCATCATGTTCTTCCTTTTCAGTATAAGGAGCCGAACATGGAAATTTACACCATGAAGAATGAGTAAGACCAAGAAATCAAAGTCATGAGTAAAGAAAATGTAACATAGCTGAAAGTAGGTTCCAATTAATCGGCACATTTTTCAGCAGCTTTGTAACCTTTGCAGGAAAGTACCCCCCTCCCCAGAATAAAATAATCCACAGAGTAAGAAAAGAAGCATTGTAAACATTGCATTTTTTATATCTAATGAAAAAAAAATTCTTTAAAAAAAAACAGAAAAAAGAAAAGAAGCTGAATAGAGTATTTCCCTCTATAGGAGCTAAGAGGAGAAAAATCTCCTTAATAAAGACAGAAAGAAGCCCCATTTTTTCCTCCACTAAAACAGCCTGCAGGCAAAGCTTAAGAAAACTAAGTTACATTCATAAAACAATATATACATTGTAAAATTGGACTTGGCTAAAACAATCTCCAAATAAATGAAAGAACAGACCAGGAGCTGAAACTGATAAGATTAGGTTGACAGGATTATACCAGGGAGACAAACACCTAGGACAGTGGTGGCAAACCTTACCGAGTGCCGAAAAGCATGCACTTTGCGTGTGCCATCTGCACTGGCGTGCAGCTCCACCATGTGCACTGCATGTGAGGCCGCACCATTTTGCATGCATGCAGCTTTTGCATGTGCAGTGCACGTGCGCTGCACGTGAGCAATCACGTGTGCATGCGCAGGAGGGCTCCAAAGACCAGCTGGATTTCCTGCTGCAATTGCGCACATGCATAGCAGAGGCCCAAAGACCAGCTGCAATTGCACATGCGTGCATGCACAATCACATATGCATGCTCAGCTGGAAGTAAGTTGGCCGTCAGCTTGTGAGCCCAACAAGATGGCCCTATGTGCCACAGGTGGCACCTGTGCCGTAGTTCGCCATCATGGACTGAGGATCTGCATTTCCTCTTTACCTTTTGGGGTGGTCACGACCTCGCAGACCATAATACAACTCTCACCCTCCACTCGAGCTAGCTCCATGGGGAGCCTGCAGGAGCAACTGGAGCACGTGGGGAGTGCATCCCATTACCAGGCCGCGCCGTCCGGGGAGTGGGTGCTTCAACCTCCAAAATTCTCCTTCGCTCCACAGGTCGGTGGGGAGGCAGCGATAAAACTTGCATAAGACTATCACAAGAATCCTAGGCGGTCAGGCCAGCCCTGTCTAATCCAACATTCTTTATCACAAACAACCAGGTATGTCTTCCATGTTCCAGCCAGGAACTCAGAAATGAGTATGATCTTCCTGCTTCTAGGTTCAAAATAAAACGACAGGTGTTAAGTGAACAATCCATGGAACTGCTGAGGTTATTGCTAAGGGCCTGTTGTTTTACTATGAGATTGCTACCACGATCGCTGTTTTTCTGCAGTGCCTTCAACTCAGCGTGTTGCAGGATTTACAATCTCCCCACCACTCCCTCCCCTTCAGCTCAGTCTTTTAACTAAGGATGGTGGCTCTCTGTGGGCATTTATTAATGCATTAATCCATGTTTACAATTGTTGACACAAAGAAAAGCATCTCATATGCTTCCTTTGGAACCAGCTAGACATCAATTAGCTTAGTGATATTTACATAAATACCTCTATTTGGGGGCCCCAAATTGTCCATCTGCTTTGCTGAGAATTTAATTATTTCCTCTCAGCAATGCAAGGGAGAAGCTGAAGGATGGTTCTTGCATGTTAACCTTTCCACAGTAGAAAAGCCAGTGAAATCGGAAAGTCATGCAAAGTCAGAAAGCTCATCCTGGAAAATAGTTGTTTATATAATATAAACGGATGTGCTAAAAATTGGAAACTACTATGGAATTTTTAAAGACGTAGCCAGGCAGGTGTGTTTACATTGGTGGAACCGCAGTCACTTTCTGAAACATCTCAGCCCTTCAAATCCACTAGCTAAGGTCAAAGCAGGTTGTGCAAAGCCAGTTAAACTTGTATAATTAAGTATAATGCAATAGCAATAACACTTATATACACTTTGTAGTACTTTACAGCACTCTCTAAACGATTTACAGCATCAGCATATCTCCCCCAACAATCTGGGTCCTCATTTTACTGACCTTGGAAGGATAGAAGGGTGAGCCAACCTTGAACAGGTCAGGATCGAACTCCTAGCAGTGGGCAGAGTTAGCTTGCAATACTGCATTCTAACCACTGCACCACCCCGGTTCTTAGTCCAGCTTCCTATAATCTTCTCCACTGTCCTCACCACTCTCTGTATGGACTTTCTATCTAAGGCATTGCAGCCACCAAACCAAACAGGGATGCAATTTGTTAAAACACTCTCAATTGTAACTCTGTAAAAAGTGGTCAGGACAGAAGGAGAAAGATGGGCTCTCCTCAGAGGAGGCGGAGAAGGAGGAGGAAATGAAGATGCTGGTTTGCACACTTTGTTAAGGATGGTCCTCTGTTTGGAGAACGAGTACACCGCAGAATGTTGTGAGTGGTGTGGTAAAATACACAAACCAAGATACAGATACACTGAGTAGAAAAATATAGGTTTGTACTTTAATGGAAATAGAGATTTAGCAATGTCCATCAGTCAGTCCGAATTCATTCACAGTCAAGTCAGTCAGTCATCAAACAGTTCAGTTCAGGGATAATCCAATTCTCAAAGTCCATTAACAAATAAACAGAGATTGCAAACAGTAAACTCACAGTATACAAGCTGGTTAACCCAAGGCTCTTCTCCAGTGATGAACACCCTGTATTCAGTAACCAACAACCCACATCCAGTAACCCACAATCACAAGTGATTCTGGCTCCTTCTTATTACTGCTTGAGGAAGCAGTAGCCAATCACATTTTCCTTAAAGCTATAGCATCTAGAAGTAAAGTAACAATTCTTAAAGTAACAATCCTGGTTTATATATGGTCTACCCAACAATTGTTAGTTTTACATTCCTAACACACTTTACTAAAGATGATGTGTGGAGAGACCAATTCAGATTGTTAGTTATCTGCACTGCCAGATACTTAATACTGTTCACCACCTCTACAGTTGCATCCTTGATACTAAGTGAGTTTAGTCGAGTTAAGTGAGTTTTGTTGATGTTATGTCCTTTTTTGCTATAGCTGTTAAGAAACCCACTGCAGTTTTTAAGTGAATTATATGATCTTTAAATGAATCTGACTTCCCTAATTGACCTTGCCTTTCAGAAGCTGTCTGGGAAGATTACAACTGGTGATGACATGACCCTAGGACAACACAGCCATCATAAATATAGGACAGTCGCCAAGCTCTTGAATTCTGATCATGTGACTATGGGAATGCTGCAATGGTGAACAAACTGTTGTATACTGCACATGAGCAGAACGACGACCGACAGCTGATTGGCTGTCGGGACAACGATTCCCATTGGCTGGCTCACAGCCAATGAGAAACGAGGAAATTTGAAGCCGCGGCAAATATAAAAGCCGCAGTTTCCCTGTAGCTTTGCCGCTTACTTGATTGACATCCAGCATCGTGAGTTTTACTCGCGGTTTGAAATAAACGGGACCCCTCGCGGTCATCCAAATGGACCCCGTTTCTCGTGTATTCCTTAACCAAATCGGACCGGGTTTTCGGCTATAACACAAACAACCATCAGTCTCTTATGTTCAGTGCCATTGTAACTTTGAACAGTCACTACATGAACTGTTGGAAGTTGAGAAGTTGCACATGTATACAGAAGGGAGAAGAAGAAGATCAAATTATCAGGCAATTCTATGCAATTTGCCATCAAAATGCAAATAGTGACATCAGCCAACATGGGATCCAGCGACAGGTTGGCAGGAAAGAACAACGAGTGGCTTTTGTTTTATCTTCCATACCAGGAAATGGACTTCTGTAGAAGCTATCCATTCTGGAATCCATTCTTGAAACAGGAAAAGAAGGACTTTGTGGTCCTGGAGAGAAACTCAGCTGGTACAGATGTTTTGTCAACGGCTCCAGCATTAGATGGGACTTATGTCAGCTATGGAAGTCATATTAGTTTGCAGAGGCTTCGTTGCTGTCACAGTTAGTGCCTGGGAATTTGGCAGGGGTAATTTCTTAGTGAGTAGTTGGTCGTCTAAACAACATTCTTGAAGAATGTCAAGGATGGGTCAACCTGCACCTGAAGGGGGTTGAATGAAGAAGTGGTTTCTCTTTTGATATTAAATGATTGGGCAGCGTGATGGTCTGATGGGTGCAGAGGATAGATTTGTGAATTTTACTTGGGTTGTGGGAAAATCCAGAAGTTCAGATTCGGGTTTTTCCAGACGTGCCAGTATGACTTCTTTAATAAATTCTTACTTGGAGGGACTCTGTCTCTGAGTGCTGAGTGGATATAAGGAGTTTTATTGGAACCCTGACAACTTAATATTTAGGAGTGTAGAAAGTCAGCACCCACCCACCCGCCCTCCTAGAGAATGAAATATTTTGAGGACTGTTAAAAAGGCAGGATAGAATTGGGAAAAAAACCTTGAGGTAGAAACCAGCCCCAGTCTCCCTACCCCAAGCAGAAACTAAGGAGGCCAGCTTTTAAAAAATGCAGATTTCGTAATCCATTCAGAAAGACTGAGTCAGACAGAAACTCCAGATAAGCAATAAGCCAAAGATTGACAAGATTAGCTCAGACGAACACCTAGGATTTGCATTTCCCCTTTTGCCCATAGAGCCAGCCATGACCCCTACATGACCCCATGGGATTCCATAAGGTATAAAAACCCATCACTCACCACTCTCAATTTGGTTAGCTGGCCCAGAACCACAGGCTGGTTCTGCTCATCGATAAACAGAATCTTTCTTTCCAATGAGTCTCCGTTTTATTCCTGGCTTGGAACTGGATCTGAATTCTTCTTTCAACGGGAGTTTGAACGAGGAACAGGAGCTATCACATCTGAATGCAATGCAATCATTCACTGCTTTTTAATAATAATTCAAGGCTACTTTATAGCACTCCCCTGTTATCTCCGTTGCCAGCCAGCAGAGAGATAAAAGGGGAAATGTAAAGGAATAATA
Source organism: Myanophis thanlyinensis (assembly GCA_017656035.1). Taxonomy (NCBI): domain Eukaryota; kingdom Metazoa; phylum Chordata; class Lepidosauria; order Squamata; family Homalopsidae; genus Myanophis; species Myanophis thanlyinensis. The sequence goes on along the minus strand of JAEANM010030286.1, from coordinate 1,078 downwards.
AGGTAGGTGTTGTAGAAAACAAGATAAAGGAAACATCAACATGATTTGCTTGTCAAACACAGACCATCAGGTACGGTTTGCATCCATGAAGGCCTGGGTCGTTTACTTGTTAGGGTAACAAAAGCGTATTTGAGATTGGCAGGAAATTGTGTAAGCCTTGCAATTAAATGTGGTGATTATAGAAATACAAATACAAAATAACAACACTGGGAGGGACCTGGGAGATCTTCCATACTTCCAACTCCTTACTCAAGCAGAAGAACTTATACTATTCTGGACAAATGACTGCCTAATCTCTTCTTCAGACGGTTTGGTCTCTTCTTGAAAACCCCCAGTGTTGGAACACTGATAACTTCTGAAGTCAAGCCATTCCACTGCAGACACTCGCACATGCGCAGTCGCCTGGGAGCCATGTGCATGCGCAATCGCACGGGAGTAGCACGCAGCTTCTCTTGTGGAGTCACTCAGGAGCCATGCAAGAGTCATGTGCATGTGCAGTGAGTGAGTTGGGGCGACGGCTGGTGTGCTGGCAGAGATGGCTCTGCATGCCAGCTGGGGCATGCGTGCCATAGGTTCACCAAGTGGCTGTCAAGTCTCTTCTTAAAAACCTCCATTAATGGAGCACCCATAATTTCGGAAGGCAAGATGTCCTGCTGATTAATTGTCCTTATTGTTAGGAAGTTTCTCCTTAATCCCAGGTTGCTTGTCTCCTGATTCGTTTCCATCCATGGTTTCCTGCCTTGCTTTCTGGTGCTTTGGAAAAATAGATTAAACCCCCCCCCCCCCTCTTCTTCAAATTTCAAATTTCAAATTTTATTGGTCACATGCACATTCATACATGGTACAATATGCAGTGAAATGCTTACGCACCCATTCACGACCACAAGTAAATTAGGGCAGAATGGGAGGGTGGGAAATAGGTTGGGAATAAGTTGAAGAAAGGAGGTAATTGGGAAGGTGGTTACTTCATGTATACGTAAACAATCATAGTTCCTGTTATAATCCTTAGTGTTCTGGTGGTGTCTGATTTAGTGTCCGTATTGCTTGTGGAAAGAAGCTTTTCCTCATTCTTTCTGTG
>JAEANM010030285.1:0-10034 GCA_017656035.1 Myanophis thanlyinensis | reverse complement strand
GCTTTTGCTCTCTCAGCCAGCTTTTGCTGGGAGTTGAAGTCCACAAGTCACAAAATGGCCAAGTTTGCCCACCCCTGTTCTAGACTAAAGGCAAGAATACTTTAGAGTCCCTTGCTACACAACACTAAAAGTTGCTTATAGATCTTTACCATGAACAGATGTGGGACACTCTGATCATTGCATGATTCACCTTGTACCTGCTTACAGATAAAGACTTAAAACCAGGAAACCAACAATTAAATCAGTGAGGAGGCAAACTAAAGCTAGAGGCTTGCCTTGATTGCGCTGATTTGAATGTTTTCGAAGATACCTCTGCAGACTTAAATGAACTCACAGATACTGTAACATCATATGTCAGTTTCTGTGAAGACCAGGAACTTGCAAATATATAGTAACACTAAATCATGGTTCACGGCTAAACTTAAGCAGGTATGCCATTCCATGGAGGAAGCCTACAGAAAAGGTGATAGAATGCTGTACAATCAGGCCAGAAACATATTAACGAGAGATTTCACTGCATGCATGTTGTGCATTGACAATAAAGGATTGAATTGAGATCAGGGCAGCAAAAAGAAACTACTCTGAAAAGCTAAGGAATCAGTTCTCAACAAATGAACCAGAAAACATTTGGAAAACTCTTAAAATATTACGGCAAACCTCCTTCCCAGGCTGAAGGAAAGCAACAACTGGCAGATAACCTGAATGTGTTTTGCTGCAGGTTTGAAAGGAAACTACTGCCATCCAGTGGTGAAATTCATTTTTTTTTACTACCAGTTCTGTGGGCATGGCCACAGGGTTAAACATCACCAAACACAGAATTAAACTTCACCAAAGTTACAATGTAATAAGGGAAGATGCAGTTTTTGTGAGCAAGGCAATAAAGATTAGTCTAGAAACTACTGCCTTATTTACAGGATTAACCCTGTAAAGTTAATCTTTACAGGATTAACCCTGCAAAGTGGGAAAAAAAAACAAAAGGAAATTTCTTCTAATAACCGGTTCTATACAACCGATGCGAACCGGCTGAATTTCACCTCTGCTGCCATCTATCTAGACAACTCCCATCTCAAACACACCAACATCAGCCAAATCGCCTTCAACTGACCCCATCCCATAGGCCTACAACCTCTGTTGATCACAGAAAAGGTCTATGCATCACAGGCTAGCGGAGGAGCAGTGATCGGAGCAGTGCAGCCCTGGACTGGGTCTGGACCTTTACAGGGAGCCTCGCTGCCAGACTTACCAGCTGCGGTGGCCATCGGAGGCATCCCCAGACCACAAACTGCTTTGCCAGCCCCACCTCCAGGGGCAGGAGCTGCGTGATTTTGACAGGTTACCCGGCTCCCTCCCACAGCACAGATCCCGCTAGGTTGGGCCTTCCACCCAGGACAAGGATGGGTCCAGTGCCAGTGGGGCCCAGCACAGCTGGCTTGGGCACCTCCACCCCTGGCACAACCACAGGGACCGTTGCCCTCACAGGCCCAGCCAGTGCCGTGGATGCCACTCGCAGCACCAAGGCCACCTCCCTTCAAGGCGACGTTCGATGGGACTCCCGCAAAGCTGGCCTACTTCCTGAACAGCATCCGGCTGCACTTCGATGCATATGGGCATCATTATGTTAACGAATTGGAGATGACCATTGCCATCACCCAGGCGATGAATGAAGGGGAAGCTGCAGAGTGGGTGGCCGAAATGAACCAGCAAGAGGCAACAACTTTCACTAGTTTGCAAGCAGTGAGCGAGCGTTTTGAAGACACCGCACAGAGGGAAGAAGCGGAAGCAGAGATCAAAGCAATCAAAGGGGCCAGCACCTTAAGGACTACATTTGGGAATTCTGCCGGGTGGCCAGGAAGCTCCAAAACTGGCCCGATCACCTATTGATCCACTACTATAAAGAAGGCTTGGATCCGGAACTTTGCAAGGCATGTGGAATTCGAGAGGCTCCTGAGAGGATCCACGATTGGTATCACCTGTCCATTGTGATGCACCTCAAAATCTATCCCCATTGGAAGGCTCCAGCGGTGAAGCCAGCACAGAAGACCACGGGGAGATGACCGGCGACACAGCTACCTTGCCTGGCCCCTGGCCCCAGCACACGGCAGGTGATGTGCTTTAGTTGCGGCCAAATGGGCCATCACACCTATGAGTGCCTTGCACCAGCACCCGTCCCTTTTGTGAAGCCAGCAGCCCCAGCCAAACCGAAGAAGGCCCCTCTGCAAAAACCCAAGGAAGCAGGGAAGTATGCGAACCAAGCCCTCGAACCAATGGCCGAGGAAGGGAATTTGCTGACCCCGCCAAATAGCCCCGAGCCTAGCAACAAGGACATAAGCGACGACCAGATGGTGAGTGTGGACATTCCCTCTTTCCTAATTGAGGCCTGCCTAGCTGTCCCCAGGACAGGGAAACAAAAAGCACTAGACACCCTCTTAGATACAGGTTGCACAAGGTGCATGGTGAGCCAAGCAATAATTGAGGAACTAGGCATCCGCACCCAGCCCCTACCCCTGCCAATATGTTTCAAGCAGGCTGATGGGAGCCTAATGGAGTGTGTGCCAGCCACCTTAATGACTGAACCGCTCTGCTTAGAAATGAGCTGCCATTGGGAAATCATCCAATTGGTGGTGGCCCCCAAGATGACCGACCCCCTGATGTTGGGACTAGCCTGGCTCGACAAATGAGGCCCCACCATCACGTGGGAGAAAGGCCTCCGGAAACTGAAAATAACCCCGGGGCCCGATCCACCACCAACAAATGGCCTTCCCAATCTCGAGTACCCTAACCAGGTGACACCTAAAGGGAAGAATGCAGCAGCCACCCTTGGGGCCGCTCCTGACCTGACGGAGGTGCCGATGGAATACCGGGACCTTGTGGAAGTTTTTAGCAAGCAGGAATGCAATGTGCTCCCCCCACACCGCACTACAGACTGTTTCAGTTTTAAAACTAGAGAGTAGAAAACTCTGTATACCCGGTGGGGGGAGGGAAATCAATAGGTGAAAGGATGTAGGGAATAGAAAATTTTACTGCTAAAATAAATAGGACAAAGAATAGTTTATCTGGCTAAAATGAATAAGTACGGTTGATATGGTTAGCAGATGGTATTGCACTGAAACAAAAATACATATATGCAGTGGTGGGCTTCACATAATTTAATGACTAGTTCTGATCCATCTAGAATCTCCCTGCTGCACCATTGTCAATAATCCAGGTCATTATTAAAATGACACATCCATTTTTTTAATTTTATTTTCACATCCCATAGGAAGGATTGAGCTAAGAAAAAAATTCCATTCAAACCTCAGTCTCTATAAATAGGAAAATTCATAAGCATAACTAACTTTCTAGAATTTGTCAGAGTTTGCAGCATGCAAACATATTCAGAAGCACACAAAAGTCAGTGAACTAAGCTCTTTATATAAAACATATGAAGTACTAAATATACAATAACAAAGCAGATTTCAACCTTGTAGCAAATACAAGCAGAGAACAGTTTCATTTCAGAGCAACAGCACACCCAGACTTGTTTTCAGTTCCTGAGCTCAGCACAGAGCTAAGCCACACCCAGGCTCCTCTCTGTCTCCTTGCTCACAGTAAATACTGTTTCAGTCACCAGTCAGCTCCCATTGGCCGCTGTCTTGCTATGTCTCTCCCAGTCTGAACTATAACATTCTGACAGAATTAACATACATTCCCACCCAAGTGTATCTCTGTATGGGAAATTAGGTAATTTCTCCTCCTAAAGCTCTCTCCAAAATCCATACATTTATCTTGGCTTCTCCCTTGTGTGGATCCTTTGATGGTGAGTTAGATGATGGCTCTGACTAAAAGACTTTCCACATTCCATACATTTATATGGTTTCTCCCCTGTATGGATCCTTTTATGGAGAGTAAGAGTACTGCTCCGACTAAAAGTTTTTCCACATTCTGTGCATTTATATGGTTTCTCCCCTGAGTGGATCGTTTGATGGCGAGTAAGGAAAATGCTCAAACGAAAAGACTTTCCACATTCTGTGCATTTATATGGTTTCTCCCCTGTGTGGATCGTTAGATGGAGAGTGAAGTGATTGTTATGGCTAAAAGACTTTCCACACTCCATGCATTTATATGGTTTCTCCCCTGTGTGGATCCTTTCATGGCGAGTAAGATTATTGCTCTGATTAAAAGTCTTTCCACATTCCATGCATTTATATGGTTTCTCCCCTGTGTGGATCCTTGTATGGAGAGTAAGGGAACCGCTCTGACTAAAAGTTTTTCCACATTCTGTGCATTTATATGGTTTCTCCCCTGAGTGGATCCTTTTATGGGATGTAAGGGAACTGCTCTGACAAAAAGTCCTTTCACATTCCGTACATTTATATGGTTTCTCCCCTGTGTGGATGCTTTGATGGGATTTAAGGGAAGAGTTTACACTGAAGCCTTTTCCACACTCCTTACATTCATATGGTTTGTCCCCTCTGTGGATCCTTTGATGGCGAGTAAGGTGAGTGCTCTGACTAAAAGACTTTCCACACTCTGTACATTTATATGGTTTCTCCCCTGTGTGGATCCTTTGATGGCGAATAAGGAAACAGCTCTGACTAAAAGTCTTTCCACAATCTATGCATTTATATGGTTTCTTCCCTGTGTGGAACCATTTATGGAGATTAAGGGAACTGCTCTGACTAAAATTCTTTCCACATTCCTTGCATTTATACGGCTTCTCCCCCGTGTGGCTCTTTTGATGATATGTAAGAGAACAATTTAAAGTGAACCCCTTTCCACATTCCGTACATTTATATGGTTTCTGATTTGTGTAGATCCTTTTATGGGTAGTATGATGGGATTTAAGGGAAGAGTTTACACTGAAGCCCTTTCCACACTCCTTACATTTATATGGTTTGTCCCCTGCGTGGCTCCTTTGATGGCGAGCAAGGTGAGTGCTCTGTCTAAAAGACTTTCCACACTCGATGCATTTATATGGTTTCTCCCCTGTGTGGATCCTTTTATGTGTAGTAAGGGCACTGCTATGACTAAAAGACTTTCCACACTCCATGCATTTATATGGTTTCTCTTCTATGTGGATCCTTTTATGGGTAGTAAGATTGCAGCTGCGTCTAAAGATCTTTCCACACTGCATGCACTTGTAGGTCTTCTTTCCTTTGTGGATCCTTTTATGGGATTTAAGAACACTGAGTCCATTGAAGCTCTTTCCAGACTCCATGCATTTATAGGGCTTTCCCCCCATGTGAATCTTTTTATGAGATGTAAGATTACTCTCTTTCTTGAAGTCCTTTCCACACTCTGTGCATTTATATGACGCATCGCATGTGAGAATTATCTTATGTCTCACAAGGGATGCAACTTTATGGAATCCTGTTCCACAGTCCATGCATTTATATGGCTTCTCCTTGTGGTTCATTTCCTGAGCAGTAAATGTCTTCCTTTCACAGAAGCTCTTTCCATTCTCTGGATTCTCCCCAATGGGAAGAATTTTATGTGATGTTAGATACCCTTTTTCCTTAGAAAATGGGAAGGTCCAATTGTAATTGTTTCCATTGCCTTTCAATATATAATCTTCTCCTTTGTGTTTGGATCGATAGTGTTCATTTACCTCTAATGTGTCTTTGGATAGTTTTACACCTTTCCCAGTATATTGTTTCTGTATTTTTCCCTCTTCCTCAAGAAATTCCTGCATGTGAGCATCAATGAAAGATGAGCTTTCCTTATTCCAATTATTTGAGTGGTTTCTTTCCTGCCTTTGGAATAATGTTTGAATTGCTGGTTTCTCCATTGCATCTCCATGTCTGAACACTTGGAATGATTCAGAAGAGTCTTTATGGTCCTGATCATTATCACCTTCAAGGGGAAAGAGAAATAAATACAATAGCAAGGTTAAAGAAAAAGATAAATCAATCAGAAGTCATCATTATTTCCTTTAGAAACTTTTCAAATCTAAGATATAACATGTTTGATTGCTTACAATGGTATAAATGATAATTCCTGTATTAGTAAAGCATTATGATTTAAGAATAGCAAACATTCTATCCATACATATTCAAATCTCAACAAGAGTCAGCTCTTAGCCAAAGAAAAATCAGAGGAAGCATCCAAAGATGTACTGTATTAAGAAAAAAGTTAACATTTTTTGGAAGGATGCCAATTTCAAGAGAGACTGCAACAACTAAATTGACGTTGGAACTCCTCCTTTTCTTTGTACACAAACTAAGTTCCTTTTGCATTTTGTTTTTTCATTGACCAAAATCACATGATTGAAGGGGGTGAATTCCAGTGTTGTTTATTAACCTAAGTTGCATGTTTGCAATGAAAACCAGCATCATTTCATCCCTAATTTCAATCATTTCACCCCTAATTTCAAGACACAGGACAGAAATCAGTCAGAAGTATTGAATCCACATATATAAACAAGGTGTCATAGCAATAGCTCTTAGACTTATATACCACTTCACAGTACTTGACATCCCTCTCTAAGCAGTTTACAGAGTCAGCATGTTGCCCCCAACAATCTGGGTCCTTACTTTACCCACCTCTGAAGAATCAAAGGTTGAGTCAATCTTGAGGCGGTCAGGATCAAACTGCCAAACTGCAGGCAGCAAGCAGTGAATAGAAATAGCATTACTGTAGTCTAACTACTACCCCACCACGGCTTCACAGGATCGATACAGAATTATTTGGGGCAGAAAAACCTGAAATCTATTTCCTTCCTAAGAGCAGGAGAACAGCATATTTTTACCTGCTTCCTCTCCAAAGATGACATCTATTGGACATTTCTTAAATTAGAAACAGCCAGTGTTATCCAACTACAAAATGTCTTCCTGAAGTCTGACTGGAGAAAGGAAACTAATTGGAGAATAGGAAAGACCCTTACCAAGAGAGGCCACATTCCTGTAATTTTCCAGCATGACTTCCCAATGCAGAGCTTTCTGGTGAGGATCCAGCTGAGACCATTCCTCCCTGGAGAAATACACAGCCACGTCCTCGAAGGAGACAAGGTCCTCCTGACCGAGAAAGAGAGAACACAAAAGATCCAGGAGGAATTGTAAAAAAATTGGTCCTGTTGCTTATAAATTCCCAAAGGAAAGCTACCATGTTTCCCCAAAAATAACACCGGGTCTTATTTTCTTTTGATGCCCCCAAAAATGGCTAGGAAGGGGATTTTTGCAGCATTTTACTAAATGTCTCATGGTGTCCCAAGAAGGAGAAATCCCCTCTCTCCTCAACACTTTCATGAAAGTGATGGGAGACCTCAGCCAGCAATTTGTTTCTGGTCCTCTTCACATTGTAAGGAAGCTGCTTATAGTCTGAGACATTGACTGAATGGAAGATAACAAAGGAGAGGAAATTTCCCAAGGAGGAAATATTTTAGCCTTTGCAAAGCTGGATGGCTTGGTGTCCAAATTCAGGCATAAATCAAGGCATTAGAATTGCCAATGTGAATATTTAGACAGTTTTCTATATCCTTGCACAAATCCAAATCAAAGAGTTACCAAGAAAAAGAATCTGAAGGATTATTTCTACAGTGAGCAGTGTAATTAGCATAAGTACAATTATAATAATAGGAAACAATTAGCAGATTTAAAGTACTGGTCATAAAAATATTTCTTAAAAAGAAGGAAACTTCAACTTTTAATCTTGTTCAGGAACACAAAAATAAGCCAACCCAAATAAGAAAAAAAAATGGACTGTCTATGTACATCAGCTTGACTTTCTGAAGGAAAGGGAGCATACAAAACTAATAAATTAATTTCCTCTTACTTGAACGGGAATTTCAGCCATTTTTTCAGTTCCACCATCAGGAAGGGTCAACTTTCTTCTATTCTTCCCTGGATAATTCATAGTGGAAGAGGTGGTGTCCTGTAGAAGAGAAGATATACGGAAGATGCAACAGCTGAGATCTCTATGGGGAATGGGAGAGCCTTCTATTATCCCTGGTCATGCGTTTTTGGGATCATCCTGAGAAATCCTCCTGAAAAACATTTCCAGAGATGAACCTGATGGATGACTCCTTCCCTCACGATCTCTGATGTCTAATATGAAAGACTTGAAATGTACGCAGGAAACAAGAATAATAAATGGATAATACACAACAAAAAGTGGATTCTGTGAACACCAATCAAAATCCACGGAAGTTTATCAGTGAGGTTGGGAAGTAGGAAATGAACAACTATCTCAAATAACAGAACAATGTCCTAAAAGACTTAGAAGTATCTCCATGTATAATGAATGCGAAAGAATTCTGGTAGGCAAGGCTTAAGAATTTAAAGACAGTTAGATTCAGACTATTAGATTTAATCAATTCTGAGCTCCCAAATGAAGGTCTCACCTGCCACTCAGTCTTCTCCTTCTGCTCCACCACGTGGCTCAGCAGGAAGCTTTCCACCAGGGCCACCGCCTGGGAGCTGGTCTCTGCTCCACTCTCTCGTACCCAGCTCTCCATGTGCAGCGGCAGAAGCGCCAAGAACTGTTCCAAAACAACCAGGTCCAGAATCTGTGCTTTTGTGTACTTTTCTGATCTCAACCATCGACTACAAAATGAATGAAGTTGGCTGCAAAGTCCTCGGGGACCTCCATCCACTTGGTTTTGGAAGCTCCTGAACTTCCAGGGCTGAATTTCTGAAAGGGGGATTTTCTCCTCCAGGGTCTTCTGCCCAGTTCTTGCCAATGTCTCCCCATAGGTCCCAGGCTGGACACCTTTTCCAATTTCCTCACTCGCTGAAGATTGGCTCTTCATTCTTTCTGTGTCCTGCAACTCCAAATGGGTCTCAGGGAATCTTTTGGATTTCCATACACCTTTGTAATCATAGTATTCTTGTAGCAACAGATCAGTCAAATCTTTCAGTCATCTTTCTCCAATTATTTTGCCTCCAAGAGAGGTAGTAAGAAATGGTCTTCAATTTCTGTATGTGAGATGAAACAAAAAGTGGTGGATTAAGATCATTCCAATGGAAAGATATGTTTTTCTGAGCTAGTACAGGATTGCATCGAGGATTTAGTCCTTGATCAGGAATATGTGTTTCTACAAATCCTGGGATTGATCAAGGACTTGGAACAAAGTCTAACAGGTCAAGAAACCATTAATGGTCACTTTTAAAAAATGAACCTTCTTTGGATGTTCCCTTTCTTCGGTGTTTATTTTTCAAGAGCCAAATCACACAATTCCATGCAGGCAGGTTCACAAAAATACCCCAAACACAAACAGGCCAAGCGACTGTTCACACGAAACTCCGGGGTTGGAGATGTCCGGGTTCACTCCCCCTCCTAAGATAACCTGAACCGGTGAGGATCCAACCCTGTTTGAGTCTCCTCCAGCACATAAGGGGAAGGCAGGCAGATCTCCCGCAGTTCCTCCCTTGCACCCGTGTTCTTATTCCCTGCTCCAGATTTGCCATCCAAGCTCTCCCCATCTCCGACCTCGAGCACCGTTTCCCTCTGACTGCCACCTGCTTGGAGAGGGCAGCAAGGGAACATGGGATCCGGGCTCTCCCACCCGCAGGACTCAGAAGATTGAACCTGCGTGGGGACTTGGCTTCTGACCCTCCCTTCTCTGGCACGAGCAACCTCTGCAGCCCCCTTTGCACGCGGAGACACTCACACACTCACACCCGCCTGTTTTCCTGCCCACGTGTAGTTCGCCTCCCTTCAAGACTTTTCGGTACCCATTAAAACCTCCAGCGAAGCTCAAAGGGTTAAAGAGAGAGAGAGAGAGAGAAAGAGAGAGAGAGATTTCTGCGTCAGATCCAGTGAGGTCATTTCCTTTCCATTCTCCTATGGCAGGGGTGGGCAATTAAGGCTCCTTCATGACTCGTGGACTTCAACTCCCAGAATTCCTGAGCCAGCTGTCTCAGGAATTCTCCGAGTTGAAGTCCACGAGTCATGAAGAAGCCGTAATTGCCCACCCCTGTCCTATGGTGAACCACCTCTGGCGTTCGCCCTCCAGTGGCCGAATGGTGAATCGCACTGTGTCGGGTTCTCTTTTTAGAGGGCCTCAGATTCTTGTGTGCACGGAAGGTGCTAATGCAGATGGTGGAAACGGTGCATTC
>JAEANM010030284.1:0-10035 GCA_017656035.1 Myanophis thanlyinensis | reverse complement strand
AATAAATAAATAAATAAATAGTTTCTTATATAAAATGGAATCCTGTTGAATCAGTTAATTGTGTGTGCTTTCTGGATGTGATTGCTGCTGCAAACTCTGACAAGTATTTACATGTAAGTCAATTGGAATCATATTATCATAGGACAGAAAATATCATCCTCTTCCATCTGCTGCCAAAAAGATAGTCTTCGCTTAACAACCTTGTCTAATGACTGTTTGCAGGTGCAATGATGCTGAAAAATTTTTTGTGACCAATCCTCACATTTACAAACTTTGCAAGTCTGTAAAGCAAAGGGAAATTGAAGTAAGATCACAAGCACAGTTGCAGTTTCATTTAGTGACTATTTATTTATCAACTAAGTTGCCAGCCCTAATTGTGCTTGCTAAATAAACACTGTATGTATAGTTATCACTAGTATTAGCAATAGCATTTAGATTTATATATCTCTTCATAGTGCTTTACAGCCCTTTCTAAGCAATTTACAGAATGCAACAATCTGGGTCCTCATTTTACTGACCTTGGAAAGATGGAAGGCTGAATCAACCCTGACTGGTCAGGATTGAACTGCTGGCAGTTGTCAGAGTTAGCCTGAAATACTACATTCTAACCACTGCACCACCAATGTATTAATAGTATTAGTATTATATAGGCATATAGTCAACACTTTGCTGTGGAAAAAAAATACATGAATAATAAGATAAATAAAATTGTGTTCCCACTGCCATATAAGATGGCACTGAATGTATATGATGAGTGAATCAAGCTATTACTCTTTAAAATTTATAATAAAGTTATTGTGTTTTAAAATCATAGGTTTGGTATAGAAAACCTGGCTCAACTTTGAATGATAATGCAGCCATCCTTGGTATAACTCTTTGTTTGGCTACGAGCTGCATCTTGTAAAGAGTAGAAAAGGGAATAGAAACACATTTTAATTTATTTCCATGAATCTTCTAATTCTGCTAGACAGGTAATACACTTTCAAATTACTTTTCAGAGAAATACACATGGGTGTTATTAGGTTATCTGTCAGATATAAAATACATAGGTCCAATATTTTATTCAAATAATTTGAACTTGGCAATATATTTTATGATCATTAGTCCAAACTTCTCAAAATATTTTCATAAAAGTTTGCCATGAATAAATTTGCAATTAATAAAAATATGTCCCAGCTTGATTAGTAATTATCAATATGTATGTGGTTAGAAAAACCACGATCTTACTTTTAATAATGAAAATAGAGATGTTAACCTTCTGTAGAAATGGATCAGATTGTAATCTTTGCTGTTGAGAAAAAAGTGGCTTTAATGAAATATGATGTAGTGTTTCTTGCCATTATCTGACAGCCACTAATGAAGAAATAGGAGATGCTCAATACACCCAAACCTAAAACAGGTTGTGGTGGTGCGGGGGAGGGAAGAGGGTAAATTGGTGGTGTGAGTGTGTATATAGAGAAAGTTAGAGAGAACTAGAGGGCTGCAAATCTTTTTAAATTAAGCATGTAAAACCAATTCAAAAATGCTAGGGAATTCCTGGAAGTTTGGCATTCTTGGACATCCCTAGACACATAGAGATAAACTACATCTAGATGCAATTAAAACATATGCAACCAGGAAACAACCAGTCCAAAGCACATTTTCCTTAGTAGCTAATGTTTTAATTGCAATTGAAACATTTTTAAATAGAAATTATTTTGAGTGTGTGCTGATTGATCCTTCTACTTCGACTCCTGTGCATTCAACTGGGATATCTAAAGAGATAATGATAATGGGCTTATAATGAGTTTCCAGATCCCAGAGAAAGCCGGTTTCATATTCAATTGAACATTACCACATACCTCTTTCAGGTCTCCTAGTTGAATGCATGGAAATTGGAGAAAGTTTAATGTTAGCCAGTATATACTGTATGTACTATTCTTTAACCACTTAAAAGCCCTCCCATTTTTATCCCCAAAAAAATCTTAAAAGAACTTTGATCAGTTTAGGAAGCATCAGAGAAGGGAAGAAAGAGAGATAAAAGAACACTGTGTTCTTCTACTTATATTATATATATTATATATTATGTATTATATATCTATATTATATAGAGTTGGTGCTTCCTCAGATTATGTTGCATGGAGTTTATGAAAGTTAAAAACCCAACATTTTGGAAGAATTGATGGATCAATAGAGTACTATTTGTTCTGCTTCTTTCATTGCTCCAATTTTTCTTCTTTGACCAGCTGAATAACATAACAGTTCTCACATCATGGTATGACACAATGTGATTTTTTTTTATTTTAGTAAATTATATTATACAAATCCAGCTAATTGGGATGACTCAGTAGATTATAATTAAACATGGGTAGGTGATAGGTTGTACTTAGTTACCCTGTTTTTTTTTTTCTTGTCCTGTGATCTGGCTATGATTTTGACTTTCAGCCATAAGCCACAGGCTAGCACATCAAATATTTTAAACAGAGCTGAAGCCATTGATGAAGAATAAAGTGCAGCAAGTTACATTAGTGAGATTGTTTTTGTTTTTCCCAGTTTTCCCATCTTTATGGGTTAATGGCGCTACCTTTTAAAATTTGTTTGCGTAACTATAAGATTAATATCTATGGAGATGCTCAGTCATCCAAGTCATGGTTGTCCCAAAGGTGCATTTTTCTTTCCCCAAGAGGCAAGTGGACTTTTTGGTTTTTCTTTGAAGATGTTTTGCTTCTCATCCAAGATGAGAAGTGAAATGTCTTCAAAGAAAAACCAGACAATCCAATTGCCTCTTGGAGAAAAAAATATAAGATTAATGCTTTAAAATAAAATTTGATTGATGAGAATGATGCTTGAAAACCTATAAATATTCTTTGAATGTCTATATAAATTGTAATATCAAATTCAAGGGACGACACTGTAATCCATGTTGTGGGAACCTCTATTTCTGTGCTGTTCTTCTAATTTGCTAATTATTCAGATTATAAGGTACTATTTCCTCTCATTTAAATCCCCGTTCCTCCTTTTTGGGGCTAAAGGGACTAATTTAACCTTCAAAAGGAACTAATAGATGCAGGGAAGGATTTCTCCCTCCACAGGTCTGTCAGTCATTTTCTTCAAGTAGTTTGCTGACTGCAAAGCACATTGTTCTGTCTCTAATCAAAATTTGCCACCTGCTAAAGATAGTAGGATTAGACAGTGGCTTTATTTGGTCAGATGAAGACAATCCAGGATGATTTATTTCCAGACAAACAACATTCCTAGCTGGGGTGATGGTGGTGTTAATTGCACTGGGTTATTATAAAAGCGAATGGATGGTTTGCTTTGCATATATGCGTGCTTATTTGTGTAGCAAGGATGCACTGATTAGAATGTTACTGGTAAAGAAATCATGTTCAATTTGCAGGTAATGTGGGTATTAACATACAACTGCCATTGTGTTTAGTGAACACAGTCTGCTAAAGTTGTTCTTCTTTCTGCAGTGACTTGTAGTTTGGGTCAAGGAGATTTTTGTTTTATCTGCTTTTTTTTTTTTTAAATCCAGGGATCATTAGGTCTTACAGCTTTACTGCTAATTATTTCTGCCTAAAAGAAATCCTCATTAAACTAAGTAGTTTTTCCTCCCCTCATTGTTATCTTCTCTGTACAGCTCATACTGGCATTGAGTTTCCAAGTCAGGAGTTGCTGATATGGAAAAATAAAATATGGGTATGATGTGCAAGATCCATGCAAGACTTTTGATTAGCAACAGTCTGACGATAAGAGTACAATTCTTGCTCATTAATCTACGTCTGTTATTTTGTTTCTTTTAAACATATGGTTCCTCAATTCCAGTTTGTGCCTAGGATAGTTTGATTTTATGATGCTGATTTGTTTTGATGTAGTACTTTCAGTGCACATGAGCTAAACTGATTTGGTTTGTTTTCTGATTGCAATATTATTCTAGAGGTAAAATACACAGGAAGAGTTCTTCCCCCCTTTAGGTGGAGAAATATTCTTGTGATTATATGCTACATGCTAATTTTCAACAGATGTTCCTTTTGTGGATGAATAGCACTGTTGGTCTCAGTGTGAGAGATAGCATTAAAAAAAAAGTCTTAGTTAAATAATAGTATAAGTAACTCAGCATGAAACAATATTGCACTTTGCAGTGAAATTCAGGATCTTTGCTCTTGCAAAGGTGGAGGACATTAACACCGGAAAAAGGGGGATTTTAATAGGAATAGTTGATAGAGAAATATCTAGAAGTAACAAGGTGGGCAGAGAAGAAATGTGTAGCCAGACAAAATGTACCTCCGAAGTGGCAACATGATATCAGTTAAAATTCAGAACAAGCAGGTGCAAACAGGCCGAGTGCATTTCTGTAGCACAGAAGAAAGGAGTGGAACAATACTATGCTCAGCTTTTCATGTAATAATGAAATTTCCTGGTGCCTCACTTCAGTGTAAAGAAATGACAGTTTGTAGCAATGGAAAATGTGGAAGGAGGAGATAACCTCTAGATAAAAAGTATCTGGCATGGTGCAGGCGACCGACATATTTATCTTAGCACCAAGCAGGTTTGGTAGATGTTGGAGCCAGACCTGCAGTAAATTACATAGAGGTAACAGGAGGAAATGCAATCTCACTGGGTTTTCTTTTCTGTGTACATTTTAGTTTCTGAGGAATGCCAAAAAGCAATTTGTTCTTAAAAAATAATTCACTTACTTAATTAGGACAATAAGCAATGGGGTTCTGCTAGGGCAGAAAAAGTCTGTAAGATTATTATTTTTTTCAAATAATACATCCTTGAAATCATTCATTTAATAAACTCATGACCTTCTTTTTGTATTGCAGACTTTTGAAGTTACTTTTTCTTGTCATTATTAAAAACGTGGACCATCATTGTACTGTTGCTCGGATATCTAGAGAACATTCAAGGAGCGGCAAAGCAGCACTCAAGAATTATGTTTTTACTTCTCATAAACTGTAGTTGTCACTAAAAGATCTGCTCCTGTGTGAAATTATGGATAAAAACAAATGTGAATTAGTGTTAAATATACTGATAAGCTAGGGAATAGAGAGAAGGAAAAAGTCACAGTCGTTTATAGATGCTCTTTGAAGAAGATGGATGGTCTCCAAATCTGATAAATAAATGCTTATATAATTAAAATATACTTGGAAAAAATATCTAAAATTCATTTATTATGAAATAAAATCAACAACAATGCTTTTCAATTAAAATAAGTTGACACAATAGTGGAAACCTTTTTTCTTGGAGAAAAAGATGTCCAAGGGAAGAGCTATTATTAGAGTATTGTAACTGGTCTAGGCATTTTCCTTCTGAAAGTCAGGCACTCAACCATGATGGAGTGGAAAACAACAGTGATATTGGTTGTCCTCCCATTGCCAGCCCCATTGCCAACTCTTCCTCCATTGCCTCTTAATCAGTGCCAGTCACTTGATCGCCATTCAAGATTGTAGATAAAAAAGTTGGGCACATTTTTCTAAACCTTCTTTCCTTTAGATGATGACAGAACAAGAGAGAAAAATTACTGTAAAGACAGCGTATCGATATAACACTTGAAGCTAATCAACCACTCATTGGCTGGAGAAGAGATGAAACATCAGAAGGGAACCCATCCATCCCCTCAAAAAAAAAAAAAAAAAAAAAAAAAAAAGAGAACAAGTGGGAGGGAAAAGCTATAGACTGAACTAAATTAAACTAGTGGATTTGGCAGAAAGCAGTGTTTATGTTGTTTGGAACAAGAGCCATAACTCAGGAATATTGTTCCTGGCTGACATGCCTCTACAGTTTCTGGCATCTTTGGTGAAAAGGATCTCAGAGAGTAGCAGTGTGAAAGAAAAACATGAAAGCTGATGCCAAATTAAAACAACAACAACCAATTTCTTGGATAAATGCATAGATACCTTACCACCCAGTACTTTTCCAAATCTGTATTCAGAGCCCAGTATTTCCTAAAAGAAGCCATAGAATGATTTCTAAGACTTTACCCGCAGTTAAATGTTCCATCCCAGCATCTCCTTCAATGTTCTCTTAGACCAGGGATCTCCAACCTTGGCAACTTTAAGACTTGTGGACTTCAACTCCCAGAATTCCTCAGCCAGAAAAGCTTTTTTGGTTTTCTTTCAGCTTCTGCTTTTCTTTATTTACTCCAAGGGTCCCTGTTCTGTACCATATATGGTATAAGGGAGACTCCAAGTCTGGCATGGAGAATCAGAGAGAGGGAGAATCCTGCTCTCTGATTGGATAAAGCGCGTTTTGTAAATACTATAAATAGCTGTAAATTCCTTGCCGTTTCGTTCTTGTTGAGTGCTTTTGCTTGTAATAAAAAAGAGCTGATTTCACTGAAGCTTTGTCTGGTCTCTCTATTCTCACAACAAAACAGTCCCCAAACCTGGTTTGTGAACTACACCAGTCTGCGGCATGTCAGCAACAAGGCTGCATGAACAAGCAAGGATCCATCCACAGTATGCAGGCATCATGCAAAACCATGACAATTCCAGTCCACAGAAAAACCTTTCTCCATGGAACCTGTCCCTGGGGGCTGTTGATTGACTGTATGTGAGTGCATATGTAATGTAGTTTTGGGCTGTCTGATCTAGGCTGCCAAAACCTGGTAAATCACTAAGAGATAGAATTCTAAATTATGCAAAGAGATACAAACAATTTAAATTCTGCTGTCGTTTTATGTCAACACATTTTAAACCGAGGAATGGAAAGAAGAAAGGGTGAATATAAGACAGTTAAAACTTCCCATTCAAGGCACTTGCTCCAGTATTGTTCAGATCTTGAAGCAAACAGCAAGAAGTCAAAGGAAGATTGATATACAGTACATGAATGCAGCAGCAGATAGGCATAAAAGCACAGCTTGTTTGTTGAAATTTCATTTGTGCAACCTAATTTGCCAGGGAAAAAAAGAAAAAGAAAACATTCTGCATCTTGAGATCATGTTACCAAATTTCCTGAAGCTTCTTTTTAAGCCCACAGCGTCCATCACGTGTTGGTCCAAATATATTACACCTTGAACCAGAGATTCTTCTGGTATTAACCATTGTGATAGAACTCCTATGACACCCACTTAGTTAACAAGAAATATAAGTTTGAACTTATGAATGGCTTAGGAAGACTTTTGCCTGCAACCCTCGCTAATCGTTGGGATTTATTTCTACAGAACATTTTTAGGAACAAGTTTTAATTAGCATTTCACATGGCATTTAAGTCGGTGGCAATGCTTCCACTAATGTTAATGCATCAGAACTGCACTTTTAAATATATGGAAGTGTAGTAAGTGGAAATGAGTTGTAGTCCATTGAGATGTTGTCCCGCATGAGTTTACAATCCATAAGCAATTACCTATATGTACTCCTATGAGACTAGTTGCATGTCTACATGCAACTGAGATATTAAATATTATTTTGGAACTGATAGTAAATTTTTTAATGATATCTAGTTCTTCGTTGTTCTAGTTCTATTGATATAGACTGGCCCTACAAAGATAGCTAAAACGCCATCTGGCACAGGTATGCAAGGTATTTTCTGGATCTTGATGGCACAGGACTCTTCCAAGGTGAATTATAGTGAGCTGTGTTAGAGAGGAGGGGAAAGTCTAAAATGCCTGAGGCAAATTTATGTTATTTTTACAACTTCTATAAATCAGCAGAGACTAAGTTAGTGAGGCAAGAAACCCTGAGAATGTCATAGAGAAACGCCAAGGGTAAAATGTTCCATCTTTTGTTGGTAGAAATTCAATTTAATGGTGGACTTATAACATTTTTTTGGGAGTTCTGACAGATTGCACTTGTCTATTTCCTTCCCCAGATACCTTGATAGTCTAGCTCGCGACATCTGTGTCACTCCTGTTTGAGAGAAGATATCATTATTACTCCTTTTAATGCAAGGCTATCACCACATTTTGACAGAGGCATCTGGTGTCTCAGCTGCAAATTTATGTTCCAGGCTTAGCACATGCTATCCTAATTTTAATCTGTACTTTAGGTTGGAATTAGAGCCAATCCTGAATATTTTGTGGCCCGTGTTGGAGAAACAAATAAATCTTTTCTCCATGAGTCAAGAAGTATATTACTTGATTGCACAGCAAGCAATCAAATAAAGAATAATTTGTTGCCCTGTCTGACATCCAAAATTTACCTTTCTTTGCTTAATGATCAATTTTGCACTGGATGTTTACCATGCATGGAGATAAAGGTACAAAGAAATGGTTCTCTCAAGAGCATTATACATTATTATACATTCTTTCTCACATAAAAACTTCTCTAGTCACTTTTGTTATGATTTTATGTACATGCAGGATTCTATCCAAAATTCAGTTTTCTGGCTCTGGGGGTGATAGTACCAAGTCAACCTTGATTAATGTAATGGACAACCCAGAATCTGGGGGAAAGGATGACCATTAGCAAAATAGTACAAATTTGGAACATCTGCACATCCCTCCTTTATCAAGAAAATGGGTACCTACTTCCCCACTACATCATTAAGTAATGAGGACGAAGATCAAGAAATACCATCCTGACAAATTTAAAGATACAACTGGATACTTATCCAGTTGTCAACGTTACTATACAAGGATACACTCCTTGTATCTTTATAGTAACATTGACAACTGGATAAGTTTAGTTAAATGCCCTATTTATCTTTATATCAGTTAAGAAACAGACTCAACTGATCTTAATTATCTATTGATGCAATGAGGAGAGAGCTGCCTGTTTTCCTGCCAAATAAGAAATATGTAGCTTTCCAAATTTTAATTTCTTGCAATGCTCTATCCACTTTGTCAGGGACTCTATCCCATGCCCATTACTACTGATCTGATTACCTATCCAAGTTAGTGCTGGTTAGTATTTGGATAAGGAATTGCCTTGTAAATCCATGGTTATTGGTTGGATTGAGAAGACGAAATAAAAAGATGGTAAATTACTGAGAACACAGATGGATGTGTCAATGTGTTGAGTCAACATGAAGGTGTCTTTATCTTTACATCCACTCTACTCTTCTGAAATCCTTTAAATCTTTCTGCAGGAATGTTCATGTCTATCATATGGCCCTTTGGATTCGGCACAGTATCAAATAATAATCTGTAACAATGACCTTCATTATGCTCTATTGCTAATGTAATCAGATTTGAGCAAGAATTTCCAAATGGAGATGAATTAAAGTGCTGAGCTACGTGTTAAATTAATTTTCTTTCAGGCAGTTTAATCTATACCAGTTTAATTAATCAGAGTAGTAAGAGTGAAACTTCAATAAAAGTAAATTTCAGTGTTCACATTCTGAGTGAATACAATGAAATTACTTACAGTATGCTTTCATTCTGGATATGCAATTCGTACAAGTCTGTTCAATGCTCTACTAGTATCTTTGCAATAAGAGATATATTATTGTAGTGCGTTTCAAAAAATCTTGCATTTTTATAGTTTTCCTTGGTTTAGAGAAGGGTTGGGAAGCTATAGTTCTCCAAATGTTATTGGGTTCCAATTCCCATCACTCACTAGGCATCTATAGTACATCAACATCGTCATCATTCTCCATGCAGCCATTCCTAGTGTAGACTTGGACCTACCCTAGAAATAAAATAGTAATATGAAAATGCAAACAAGATTTTCTACATAATTGGTAGCAAAAGTGCAAAAGATTCTGTTGCCAGCTGAAGCATAGTTATACAGGTAGTTCTCGACTTAAAAACCATTCATTGAGCAACTTATAAAGTTGAAAAATAGTGACTTACAATGGGTCCTTGTACTTACAACCGTCAGAGCATCTGCATAGTCATGTGATCAGAATTTGGATGTTTGGCAACCAGCATGAATTTACAATGATTGCAGTATCCCAGGATCACATGATCACCATGTGTGAGCTTCCCAGCTGTCTTTCAACAAGCAATGGGGGAAGCCATGTTTACTTAATGACCATGTGATTCTGTATATCTGGATCCTCTCCAATCGGGCTTCAGGCCTGGTTTCAGCAGGGAGACAGCTTTGGTCGCGTTGGTTGATGATCTCTGGAGGGCACGGGACAGGGGTTGTTCCTCTGTCCTGGTCCTAT
>JAEANM010030283.1:0-10035 GCA_017656035.1 Myanophis thanlyinensis | reverse complement strand
CATATATACACACACATACATATGCATAATACCCACTTGTACACATATACACAGCTGCACTTTGAAACTGACTGTCAACAGCCCCACCGGATCATTTCCTGAACATGCTAAGGAAAATTCAGTTTTAGCGCATCCATACAGCAATGCATGCAAAACGCAGAGAAAAGGAAACTGCATTGCCTTCTGTGAAAATTGTTCTGCTCCGGATATGCAAGGAACCACAGCCTCCATGTTTCATCTAAGATTTCACACTCAGAAAAGGGAGGTTAAACTCGCACCCTGTAATTTGCCAAGCAAGCAACCAGTTTTTAAATTGGATTTATCGGGATGAAAACTGGTTCCCGGCCCTTGTGCAATGCAGAAGAGCAATTGCCCATATAAAAGGTGTCAGAGATTATGTTGGATTGGGAAGCTTCAGCTGCAAATGAAAAGCTTTGCTGTTTGGCTCCAGGGCACAGAAGAAAATGCTGTTCCAGCTTGTAAAGGTAGGGATGTTTTGACTTACTGTTCTCTATAAGGATGTGTTTTTCTCAGGACCTAACAATCAAGTCTTGAGTCCAGCTGGAAGAAAAATGCACATAAGTAATTTCTTGGACTCATCCTGGTTTCTGGATACTGGTTTCCTAGGACTACCAATTTCCATTTGATCTTAGCTCAGGCATGGTTAGCTAAATCCTGCCCCCTCTTGTGCCTTTGAGGAATTACAACTTCAGAAAGAGAATAACAGAGTTGGAAGGGTCCACCTCCCTGCTCAGGAAGGAGATCCTATAGCAGTGGTGGAGAACCATTTAGCTACTGAGTGCCAAAAAGTACGTGCTTTGCACGTGCCATCCGCACGTGCGTGCGGCACCTCCGCGTGCGCTGCATGTGCAACTGCACCATCTCTGTGCATGCATGTAGCTTTTCCACGTGCAATTCACACGTGCTGCATGCAGGGACTCACACACACATGTGAGCAATCGCGTGTGCATGTGCAGGAGAGCTCTGAAGACCAGCTGGATTTCCTGCTGCAATCGCATGCATGCACAGCGGACGCTCGAAGATCAGCTGGGTCTCTGCAATTGTGCATGCGTGCATGCGCAATCACATGGGCATGCTCAGCTGGAGGTAAGTTGGCTGACAGCTTGTGTGCCCAGCAAGATGGCTCTGCGTGCCACCCATGCCATAGGTTTGCCATCACGGTCCTATAGCATTTCAGACAAATGGTTGTCCAATCTCTTCTTTAAAACCACCCACACCTTCTAGAGCAGGGGTCTCCAACCTTGGCCATTTTAAGACTTGTGGACTTCAACTCCCAGAATTCCTCAGCTTTGCTGGCTGAGGAATTCTGGGAGTTGAAGTCCACAAGTCTTAAAATGGCCAAGGTTGGAGACCCCTGTTCTAGAGGAAAGTCACTGATTAATGAGTTGTTCCGCTGATTAGACCAAGATGATATAACCAAGAAGATGCTTTGTTGAAACATCAGATCCCAACCAGTTAATTAGCTTATTCTGGACCTGATTTTTTTGTGCGTTTTTGCCAAAAGTACTCACGAGTGAGAAAATGCAGAATGAACTTCTGGACTGCACTCGGAAAGGAGAACATCTGGTTTGGGGTTAAATCTCAAGCTTCACTTCTGAGGAAGATTATGTTGAATATCACTATTGTAAGCCCTTGTTCCTGAACCTTGACAAATTTAAGATGGGTGGACTTCAACTCCCAGAATTCACCAGCCAGCATGGTCAGTTGAGGGAATCCTGGGAGGTGAAGTCCACCCATCTTAAAGTAGCCTAGGCTGACCAACACTGGTTTTACACAATTGTATGGCTATGACATGCTATGTGTAGGAGTGTATGTGGAACATAGTCTTTGTAGTACAAATAGTCCTTGATTTATGATGATTGAGCTCCAAATTTTTCATTGCTAAACAAGACAGTTGTCAAAAAGTGAGTTTTGCTCCCTTTTAATGACCTTTCTTGCCACGATAGTTAAGTGAACCACTGCAGCTGTTAGCAACATGGTCGTTAAGTGAATCTGGCTTGGTAGGAGGTCACAAAAAAGGATCACATGACCCCTAGACCACTGTCATAAATACATACCAGTTGCCAACCTTCCAAATTTTGTTCACATGATCATAGGGATGCTGCAATGGCCATTAAGTGTGAAAAAGGGTCATAAGTCATTTTTCAGTGCTAGTGTAATTTCAGGCACTAAATGAATGGTTGTAAATCAAGGGCTACCTGTATTTTTTTGATAGTTTAAGGCAGGGGTGGGGAACGATGGCCTTTTATGACTTGTGGACTTCAACTCCCACAATTCCTCAGCCAGCCATATTGGCTCAAGGAATTCTGGGAGTTGAAGTCCACAACTCTTTTTTTAAGTTTTTTTTTTTAACATATCAAAATTTCATCATCCATTCAACAGTGTGTTGCATTAGAACAAACAATTTGCTTAGTAATAATTACGGATTACAATATAATAGCCACTGGGTTAATATTCATTCCATAAAGCTGACAATAATAATGATTATAATAGTTTTTTTCTTTACTCCTTTAGCAACTCTCCTTTATTACAATGATCTTCATTAAATTCCATATTTCTATTTTTATTATCTAGTCATTGGTAAAATACATCCCATATCATCCCATATTTTCAGTTTGTTCTTTTTCCTTAATTTCCAACATCAATCCTTCCACAAGTCCTAAAGACGCCATCGTTTCCCATCTCTGGCTATAGGGGACTAGAATAATAAATCTTTGTGTGTGTGTGTGTCTCCTCAAAGCTGGAGGAAAATCTAACAACTTGAGACATGAAAGCGGTAAACAAACCAAACAATTTCTGAATTAGGAAAGTGGGGATGAGTCTGAGGTAATTGGTGTTGTTGTTCCTATATTAAATTTAAAAGGAAAATGTTGGGAGTCACTGTTTGAGTAGAGACTTTGGCTAAAATATGGCTTTTTGTAATTGCAACACAGCCTCAAAAGGAAAAAATAAACCTTTGCTTATCTCTGCTTGCAGTATGGTTCAATTAACTCCGCTTGCTGTGTGATTCCCCAGTTTGCAAAACACACACTGATCCATTAGCTAACCCCCAACAGTTACTGGATTCATACAAGTAATCTACGATTCAGTGTTGCATCTCACTTCCCCTCAAAAAAAATCTGGATTCCTCATTGACTTTGCTGGTTAGAAAGGTGCCAAAACAGATCACATGAACCTCTGGACATAAATACGTCATAAATACAAACCATTTGCCAAGCGTCCGAATTTTGATCCACGCGATAACGTCGAGACTGCAATGGGTCATGTGAAAAAAAAATGGTCATTTTTTTTCCAGTGAGGCTGTAACTTTGAAACGGTCGCTAAACGTTAACTGTTGTAAGCCAAGGACTATCTGTAAACTGCTCCGAAGGGAATACTTGGTGCGTTAGCCTTCTGTGTTCGTTGGTAGATAACAACAGCACAATTTTATATGCACAGTGCTGGAGAAACCCTGCAAAACTTACAATGGAAGAATGGCTAGTGAAGGGACGGAACTGGCAACTTGGCTTAAATGAATGGTCCTTGTGAGAGAAAATTGAAAACTGAAGAAACGTTTCTAAAATTGCAAGCTTTGTGTGGACTTTCTGCAGGCAACAACAACAACAATCAAATTACGACATATGGATTTCATGATGGTTAAAGATTTTTTCAAAACATTCTCTTTTTTGTGTGGAAAATGGACATTATATCATAGTTCTGAACTAAGAGTTGAGTATAAGTATTTCTTATATCCTCAGAAAAAGTCAGAAATTAATCCTTTGTATATGTTTCTGCTTTCTTTTTTCTTTATGTATAATTTCTGCACCTCTATTTCTCTCTTTCTTTTTCTTTTTCTCCTTTCTTTCTGCCTGGTAGTTTTAAAGTTTTTGTAAGTGTTTGTGTTGGAAATAACGTAACAACATTATTATAAAGATTAAACTTTGCTAAACCGGTTGCCTAATATGTCATATTTCTTCTCTGAAAATGTTCCTTTATTTGAAGTTTTCCTGTTGCAACCAGCACAAATTATAAAGATATCTTCTTTCTCGTGTTTCAAAATAGATAATCCTATTCATGCAATCTAGAAATTATTTTTGCAGCCACATTGCGTGCTGACTCATAATCAGACTATGACAGCTCAAAGATTCCCCTTTGGTCTGAGGTAAATTTACCATATATGCCTGTGTAATGTGTGTTAGACTTCATTCTGCTATTTGCAATCCATTGTTCTAATCAATTCAGAATCATTCTGAATTTTAGCTTGAATGTGAGTTCTGGTACCACCTTAGACGTGAAAGGCAGCGGGGTGACTCAGCCCAGTCCACCTGACAGGGTTGTTGTTGTAGGGAAAAAAGGAGCATATGCTCACCATCTTGAATTACTTGTAAAACTAATATTTATTTTGTTTGCTTTAATCCTGCTTTAGATTAGAATTAGAATAGAATAGAATAGAATAGAATAGAGATGGATGGATAATAGATAGATATGGATATAGATGAATAGAATAGAATAGAATAAGGAATAGAATAGAATAGAATAGAATAGATTATATAGAGTAGAATAGAGTGGAGTGAATGGAATAGAATTAGAATTAGAATTAGAATTATGAAGACAAGAAAATAGAATGAAGAATAGAAAATAGAATAATGAAGAGAGGAATGGAGAATAGAATAGAAAATAGAATGGAATGGAATGGGCAAGAAAAGAGAGTAGAATAGGATAGGATATAGGATAGAACAGAATATAGAATAGAATATAGAAATAGAAATAATAGAAGAATAGAAGAATGAAAACAAAAGTAGAATGTAGAATATAGAGAACAGAATAAAATAATGAAAACAGAATATAGAATAGAATAGAAAATATGGAATGGAATGGAATAGAATAGAATAATTCTTTATTGGCCAATTGGACACACAAGAATTTGTCTCTGGTGCATAATCCCACATTGTACATATAAACAGCAAGTAATAGTCACAGCTCACAACTCAGTTACAGTAGTTAATAAGTTAACATGCAAATCCATGAAGTAGAACTACCATTCTGCAGTCAACTGGGGGGGGGGGGGTGTTTCGGGAGGGGGACGGATTCGCTGAAAAGACAGTGCAGTTTTATGAAGATGGCTAAGATAAAAGCCAGCTAAGGTACGTCGGAGGCCTCCAAGGAAAGATTGGACAAGCATTTGTCTGGGATGGTATAAAGACCCTTGCCTTGGACAGGGGGCTGGGCTAGAGGACCTCCAAGGTCCCTTCCAGCTCTAGGAGCCTATGAGGAACAACTGCAGTGGTGCACAATGTGCTGGTTTTGAGGGAGAGGTCTAGGCTGACTGAGGAATGCTGGGAATCGAAGTCCAGAAGTCTTCAAAGTTGCCAATTTTGGAGACCCCCCACCCGCCCCTGCCCTCTAGCCTGGGGATCATGTTCTGTAGGGGGAATTTGGGTACACTCTTTCAGAATACCAATAGAGTCCTCGACTTAAAACGGTTCATTTAGTGACTGAAGTTACAACGGCACTGAAAAAATGACTTACGGCCATTTTTTTTTCACACTTATGACCGTTGTAGATTTTTACTCCAAAAGCATTTTAGGGAAATAAATTTGATAAAAAATTAAAAAAAAAAATCCGATTTAAATTTTAAAAACTCCATTTTTTAAATTATTTTTTTTGAATCAATTTTTATCCACCCTGTTTCGTCCCCAGAGAGGATTTGGGATTTTCATGGGGGGAGCCAATGGACTTTTGCTTCTGTGGTCTGCGTTATGGTCACAAGACCTTTCCGCGTGGTGCCCTTTGCAGACACACCTGCTCGTGTCCGAGGCGCCTTGCAGGGAAGGATTCTGACCCACGCTCTGCTTCTCCTTCCAGCTCTCCCACCCTGCTCCTGAAAAGCCGCTACTGCCTCCGGAAGCGCCACGCCACGCGGGGAAGGTCCTCCCCCACCGCCCGCAGAACCAGCCCCAAAGGCCTCGTGCAGATCGGCAAGCACCGGTTGCGCCGGCTGCCGGCCTCTCGCGGTCCTGGTTCGCCCAAAGAAGGTAAGAAATCCTTTGAATGGGGAGAGGCTGGGTGGGTGGGTGGGTGGGAGCGAGTTTGACCTGCAGCCCTTGACTCTGGATGGATGGCCAAGCCAAGACTGTCGCGCGCGCCAAGAGGCCAGCTACGGTGGTTATCCTCATTCCGATGCGAATGGTGGTGTTTTTTTCAGAGGGTCCATAGCCAAACAATCTGGACCGGTGAGGGTCTTTTCTGTCATCAACTGGAAGGCTGTGGGGGCTGTCCCAGGAAAAGCCGGTTGGGGGGGCCAGAGGTGAAATTCAGCCGGTTTGTGCCGGTTTGCTAGAACCGGTAGTCAATTTCCTAAGCCGTTCGGAGAACCGGTTGTTAGAAGAAATCTCCTTTTGGTTTTTTTTCCCACTTTACAGGGTTAATCCTGTAAGGAAGGCAGGAAAGAAACATCCTGGGGTTGTTTCTAGCCTCATCTTGATTGCCCTGCTTGCAGAAACTGCCCACCAAGCCACGCCCACAGAACCGGTAGTAAAAAAATTGAATTCCACCACGGGGTGTGTGTGTGTGTCTTGGATGTTGCTGTACCCCAGTTGGGGTGTTTTAAGGGGGGTGGTATGGCGGTGGGCTGCTTCTGAGTTCCGAAAAACCTTGCGATCTGTATTCAGGGTGGATTTGGTTTAAGCCAAGTCGATTTAAATCGCGATTTTAAGTCACAATTTAAATCCCTAGTAAAAAGGCTTGATTTAAATCGACTCGATTTAAAAAAAAAATCGTGATTTTTAAAGAGCAGCTGTGCAGTGCGTGTCCATTCAGGCTGTGGCGCTTGGATTCGTCGAATGTAAATATTGCAGAAAATAGAGCCTCGTGCTACATAACTAAGCTCCATTGGATGCTGAACAAACTAAACCATGAATGTGTCTTAAATAGAAAACTTATCTTTAGATGGATTTTTTTTTTACTCTGAAAGCATTTTATTAAAATAAATTTGATAAAAATAAAATCTGATTTTTAAAACAAAAAAACTTCCATTTTTAATCCCACTCTGTCCGTATTTAGGATCGAGCTGTTGAAAATTATCTGATTTTCAGAGATTTTGGCCATGCATGGGGTGTCGCTCCATCACTAATCCGGGGAGAGGGAGACCCGGGGGGGGGAACATTGACAGACTGTGGCTTATGGTTTGCCGATGGACAGCTAGCTTTGGGACATGTGGCTCTTTGGCTCCATTGCCTCTTCATCTGACTTGCCTGTACCTTGAAGAGGAAGACGAATTAGTTAGTTGGAGGAGCAAGTGTAAAATAAATTTTTTTAAAAAATCTCTCCTCTGAGGGTTTAGGCCCGTGATGGCGAACCTATGGCACGGGTGCCACAAGTGGCACGCGGAGCCATTTTACTGGGCACACAGTCGGCCAACTTGCCTCCAGCTGAGCATGCACATGCAATTGTACATGCACTCATGCCGATTGCAGAGACCCGGCTGGTCTTTGGGTGTCCGCTGTGCATGCGTGGGATTGCAGCAGGAAATCCAGCTGGTCTTCAGAGCTCTCCTGCACATGCACACGTGATTGCTCATGTGATGCCTGTTCACAGTGCGTGTGCATTGCATGTGCCAAAGCTGCATGCATGCACAGATGGTGCGGTTCCACATGCAGCACACGTGGAGGAGCCACACGCAGGTGCGGATGGCACGTGCAAAGCGCATACTTTTCAGCATTTGGTAAGTAAAAGCTTCGCCCCCACTGGTTTAGGCAAAAGGGCATCTAGCCTGGCCTGTTTCTGGCATTTTTTTGCAGCTTCTGAAATGTTAACATTTCAATTTCGAAGCCGAGACTTCAGAGACAGATGTGCTTAACGATTTGTTGTGTTGGCTCTTTTATTTCGTTTACTTCCCCGCCGGCTGACTCTGACTTCCTCATAGACAGAACTGCGGAGGGAGGGCTTGAAAAAACAAGTCTTTTAAAATCTTTAAATGGGAGGGGGGGGGGGAAAGGAGGGCTGATGGCAGATTATCCAGCCCACCCAAGGCCCAAGGCTCTTGCTCCATGTTTGCACCTCCTTTTTTTACGACTGGTGGTTTTGTGCTGTTCCTGGAGAACAGAATTAAAAAA
The DNA here is from genome assembly GCA_017656035.1 of Myanophis thanlyinensis. Lineage (NCBI taxonomy): Eukaryota > Metazoa > Chordata > Lepidosauria > Squamata > Homalopsidae > Myanophis > Myanophis thanlyinensis. The sequence goes on along the minus strand of JAEANM010030283.1, from coordinate 1,921 downwards.
AAAAAGTGATTTATGTATGTGGCCTACATTTTATTAGGTGTGACTCTGTTGCAAGGCTGGTGTAAGTTTTGTGCAAGGGTAGGTTTCTGTTGTTGTTGTTGTTGTTGTTGTGATGCCCTTGTGACTAAGAGAGGATTTCGTCATAAGTTTTGGGCGTATGATTGGAGGCGAAGTCAGGCGTTCAGTCCAGATTAGTTCTCGACTTACAGACGTGACCATTGGACGTTAGAACAAAGCGGCGAAAAAAGTGACATTTCCCGTTTTCACATGGCTGTGGGCGGCAGCAGTCCTGGGGTCAGGCGATCAAAATTCCGACGCTTGGCCTCTGTCATGTACTTACGACGGTTGCAGTGTGTGTGTGATGTGATCCCACTTTTGTGACCTCCCGATGAGCAAAGTCAACGGGGGGGGGGGGGGGAGAGCCAGATTCATTTAGCAACATACTGACTTAACGACTGGGGTGATTCACTTTGTGACTGTGGCAAGCAAGAAAGGCCGTAAAAGGGGGCAGACCTCACTTAACTCAGGCCGTTACCTGAGACCTGAACCCGCGTGTGGCCTTTGAGAAGGGGACCCCGTGAAAGGCGGCAGGCGCGTCGGGGTTCCCTCCGAGCCTGGGGGATGAGCAGGCCCTGAGGCCCGCAAGGAAAGGGCTCAGGCCAGCCTTTGCTCAGCTTGGGAGATCAACGCCATCGCGGCCCCTCCGTGTCTCGGGGCTGGGGGCTCGGAGGGCCCCTCCTGATAAGGAGGTCCTGCAGAGAATGTGATTAGGACCTCTTCCGTTGCAACAGCTAGCAAGCTGCTAGGTGCAGCCCATTCCTGGCCCTGCCTCCCCCTCCCCCTTCCTCTTCTTCCTCCTCCTCCTCTTCCTCCTGTCCCTTTTTATGCTCCTCTTCACCTCTTCTTCTACGACTTCCTCCTCCCCAATTCTTCTTCCTCCTCTTTCTTTTCATCCTCTTCCTCCCCCTCTCCTCCTCTCTTCCTTCTCCTTCCTCCCCTTCATCCTCCTCCTTTTTTTCTCTTCTCCTCTTCCTCCCTTCTTGCTGCTCTTCCTTCCTCCTCCATCTTTCTCCCTCCATCCTCCTCTCTTCCTCCTCCCCTTTAATCTCCTCTTCCTCCTCCCTTCTTGCTCCTCTTCTCTTCTTCCTCCTCTTCTCTTCTTCCTCCTCTTCTCTTCTTCCTCCTCCTTTTTATCCTCCTCCATTTTTCTCTTCCTGTTCCTCCCCTTTAACTTCCTCCTCTTCTCCTCTTTTTCCTCCCCTTCATCCTCCTCCTTTTTTTCTCTTCATTCCTTCTTGCTCTTCTTCCTCCTCCCTCCTCCTCTCTTCTTCCTCCTCCTTTTTCCCTCTTCCTCCTCCCATTTAATCTTCTCCTCCTCCTCCTCCTCCTCCCTTCTTGCTCCTCTACCTCCCTCCTCCTCGTCTTCCTCCATCTCCGTCAGCCTTCATCAGGTTGGGGGCCTGCTCCGGAGGCCAGAGGCTTGCAGGGTGTCGTTTTCCCCCCTTCACCTGCCCGCCCCCCCCTTCAGCGGAGCCTCAGGTGACGCCTCCTCCCCCTGACCTGTAGAGGGCACTCTTGCCCCTCCTGTTTCCTGGGCCCACCTTTTTCTGGTAATTGATTGCCTAATTCGCTCTTTATGTGAAAGAAAGCAGATACCGAGTAATTTGCAGCAACAACCTGCTATTGCCGGGCCAGTATCAAAACTCCCATGTTCATTTCAATTGGCAGATAAAACACTAATATATAATTATCCTTGCAAATTGGATTGTTCTAAATAACCAAAAGACTGCGGCCAGGAGAACACTCTCCCATTTCCCTTGAGTTAGGAGAGAGCCCGTAATTGCTGCGTTCAATCAATTTCCTTGGCATTAGAAATTCCATCACCATCAACATTAAGCTATATTCATTGTGATGGCTAAGA
>JAEANM010030282.1:0-10035 GCA_017656035.1 Myanophis thanlyinensis | reverse complement strand
AACATGAACATTATTATTATTATTATCATCATCATCATCTCAAAATCTATTCTTTAAAACTGAAGCACTAAGCAGAGATCATCAATGGCCATTTTATGACATCATTTTTTTTTAATTAAACACTGCGGGATGAAAATGAAGTTTTATTTGGAAGTTTTATCAAGAGATTAGACAACCATTTGTCTGAAATGGTATAGGGTTTCCAGCCTGAGCAGAGGATTGGACTAGAAAACCTCCAAGATCTCTTCCAACTCTGTTATCCTGTATTCTAAATAATCTATAAAGGATTTTTGATATTCTGTCCAGAAACCAGCCTTTAGCACCTGAAAACCAACCAATTTCCATATTTAGCCTCCAAAGTTTAATTAATTTTAAAGTGATCTTAATTTTGTATTATTGTACTGCTTTATAGGCTGTTCACTGCCCCGAGTCCTTCGGGAGAGGGGCGGTATAGAAATTTAATAAAATAAATAAATAAAATGTATGAAGACATAATTGCAATGAATTAATGCATGATATTTTGCTGAGTAGCCACTGATCATATTTTCTGATTTTGACAGTGCTATTGTACTTGATTGAGTTTTCATAGCAGGCCAATAGTGAAATATTATTTTTTTTTTAAAAAAAAAAACACCTCTTTTTTCCAAAATTGTTAAAGAACATTACTGAGATGGTAAGCATACTTTTGAATGTTTCTTTATAATAATTTTAACAGTCAGTATAAAAATTGTAAGAAAGGGGTAAAGAACCAATAAATTTCTTTTAAAATTACAGATATATTTCCTACTTACCACCAATATCCAAATCCACCTTGAAATGAATATTCTGGGTGAGAATTATTCCAAGCACTCTTTCTTGGACTCTGTTGCCAAAGTTTCTGGCATCACCAAAGTAGAATGACATTTGAATATACCCACTGACATGGACCTGAACACCGACTGCTCCATTTTGGTGGAAAATAAAATCCCAGACATAGTCATAGTTGCCAACTGAAGATATGGTTCGGAATACCAGATTTGAATCTGCCAACCCTCCATAAAAAGGAGACTGGATGCTTTCATAATGTCTTCGTATGGGTAAATCAGCATTCTGCTCAAAAATGCAGATTGCCTTTTTACGGCTAACAGGCAGTGAACTATCATAAAAAAAGTGCCAGTCCAAGTAACTGGATAAATAAGGACAATCTACTCCCTGTGTGAGTGGAAAGATAAATGATCCAAGTCCAAAACCCGCATTCATGTATCTGGTCAACATGGAAGCAGGACCGTTAGAGCCATAGATAGCACTTGCTTCTTGCAGACTTAACTCATATATTATTCTTTCTCCATTAAATCTGACATCAAAGATACGTGGACCCCTGCTTGCATCAATTCCAAATGCAAAACTCCAGCTCAGAAAGGTGACATGATTATTGTGAATCCTATAGCGTGGTCCACGAGGTTCATACTGCAAAGGGCCTGGATCTTTTGGTGGCACCCTCTGCTTCAGTGATGAGTAACCTCCATCAAGAGGTGTTTCTTTAACTTTATCTATTCTAACCTTTCCCATATTGAATTGTCTCTCAAGGTCTTCCATGTCTTCAAAGTATTGTCCATTATAAAACACTTTTATTACCTTCCACTCAGAAACATCCAGGCTGCTATGATCCACTTGGACCTCAAGTCCAATGGGATGCAAATAATAGCCAGTCACATTCTGGAAATGACTCACCCATATTTTGCGATCTCCTGATTTAAGTCCTGGTGGCAACTGATGAATGTACTGAATATTGCTTCCATTGTAATTTAGAACTTCTTGCATGAAATTTGGAGCCTTTGGATATTCGTCCTTTAAAAATTCATTGATTTCATTAAACTCATTTGCCAAAACAAATCTTTGAGAATAAGGCAGTTTTCGTCCATATTTTTGTGTCGTGATATCTTCATGATATGTTGGTTCTGGAAGTGGACCCACCACAAATTCTGTTACATTGGGGTCCAGCTGATTTCCAAAATGGATCACAGCTAGAGCTTCTCGTGGTGGTTGAGGTCCTTGATGATCTAAGAATTGTAATACTTGTGCTTTGGGTGGGAGCTGCAAAGTGATGAAATAAATGCAGTTGTCTGATGGCTTGGCTTCAGGTGTCTCTACCAGTGGCACTCCCAGGTTGGACTGTAAATACCTCTTTACTTGCATTATTTCTTCTGGGGTTAAATCTTGAAATACTTGGCTGCCAGAATCCTGACCACTTTCCTCTTGTTCCTTTGTCTGGGAAGAGCTCTTATTGTCTATGGGTTTTTCCCCTGTATTTCGGAAATTCAACACTAAAATAATAATGATGGTGATGCCGATTGCTACAAGAGAGTAGATCACTTTTAAATTCATTTTTCAAAACCTATTGACAAAATCATAGAGAAAGGGGTTTGTTGAAACCCAAATTATTGATATTTAATTCTGAATACAAATATTAAAGACACAGATTGAGCGTGTAAGTTTCAAAAGTATAAATTCTTTACATTTACAAAATACTCCAGAAATTGTGCAAAGATAAGCAATCATATATTCACATTTCCAATAATCTTACCATCTAGTCAGGATACTCCTTTTTTCCTGAGCTATAACCGAGAAGTCAGAAAAAGGCAATGGCTGGACAATTCTAAACCAACTGGATGTTTTCCTCAAGAAATTATACATAGGTTTAAAGGGAGGAAACCTCTTATGCAAATGTGTCTTTAAACTATAATCTGTTTTGAAAAAATGCAATCCAGAGAGCTCTTGTGCTACCCTTTAATCATTTTTTCAAGTTGTCAGTGTTCAACATAATTCAGTTCTCCCAATTGTAGTTTGGTTGGGCAAGATGCTACCTTGTATATACTACAGGTAAATTTATGTTGCTTTCTCCAGCTATTTAAAAGCTAACATAAGTTCCAGAATCAGAGTCATATTTTGATTGCCTCTTATCCATTTTTTTTTAAAGAACCTGGCTCTTTAGGACTGTTTTTTGGTCAGTATTTATTCTATTGTTAAAATTATTTTTGTATGCAGTGAGCGAACACTTTGACTTGGAACCCAACTGGCTGCAAATAATAGTCAGTGATTTTCTGAAAACGACTCACCTACATTTTGCAATCTTCTGATTTTAGCGCTAGCGGCATTTATTCATCTTTAATTTCATGTGGCTACTTTATATGGCTACATCAAAAAGTCAATGGTCACAACAACTAATTAAAACAATAAATACATTAAAACAATCATAATTAAAAATACAAAACAATTATTATTCAGAAAATAAAGCCATATAGTGCAGGTGAGAATGTATCAGACACAGTTACTGAGTCATTGTGACATTTCACAGGTTCCCTGGTGCCACCACTGCTGATAACAAAGCCAAGTCTTTAGTGACTTTCTGAACATTAACAGTGATGGATCTCACCTTGCTTTGTGGGGAAGGATGCTTTATAAGGCAGGTGCCACTGCAGAGATGGCCCTGCCTCCTTGAACCCACCAAGCGTAGATCACTAGGGGACAGAAGCCACAGCATGTCTTCTCTGCTAGACCTGATAGGAGAGGCAGATATAATCAATGAAAGATGCCCCCTTAGATAACCTAGTCTCATGTCATGAAGGACTTTAATGATTAAAATTAGCATCAATTGGACCAGGAAGCTGATTGGCAACCAATCAGCTTGAGGGCAGAGATGTACCATTGCTCTTCTAGAAACACATATAACTGCTCCAGTGGTGGCATGCAATTTTTTTTACTACCTGTTCTGTGGGCATGGCTTGGTGGGTGTGGCTGGGGGGTCATGTGACTGGTTGGGCAGTTTCTATAAGCGGGACAATAAAGATTAGGCTAGAAACAACACCAGAATATTTCTTTCCCACCTTCCTTACAGGATTTACCCTGTAAAGTGGAAAAAAAACAAAAGGAGATTTCTTCTAACAACCGGTTCTCTGAACTGCTTAGAAAATTTACTACCAGTTCTAGTGAACCTGCTAGAACCTGCTGAATTTCACCTCTGAACTGCCCCTGCCCCTGTATTCTGCATCAGCTGAAACTTCTGTATACTTTTCAAGGGCAGCCCAATACAGGATGCATTACACTAGTTAAATCAGGAGGGAACAAAGCTTCTCATCCCTGAATCTAACAACAGCTTTAGAAATCTTTCCAGGCAGGTCAGAAGAACCTCTTTTAATTAGGTGTTAAATTATATGATGAAGATGACATAAAGCCAAATTAACAAATTCATAGAATCAAAAGGGATCTTTGTCCATATAGCCCAACCTTCTGCTCTTTGTGGGATGGGTGAAGGAGAAGATCCCAGCAAGATTTATAGTAAGATAGGAGAAGAAGTGAATAATTAATAAAAAAGTAAATGCTATTTAGTCATGGAATTTAGATACAAAACACAGTTTAATCCCTGAAATTTCTTAACCTACATCTGTCCTTAGCTGTTTCTTAATATTCCTCTGATTTCATTTATAAATATGTGAGGGACTTCTTGTCGAAGTGAAAAATATATACATTATTACATTTTGACAATTTGGTAGCTTCATTCTTGACATTTTCTCTGTTTTTGAGGGCCAGTAAGTATGCTTGGAATGTTGAGAAGATCTTAGGGTAGTCTCATCAATGGCTTCTGGCAAACATGTTGAGTTGTCAAAGCTATTTGAGTGTGTGTAACCTTCTGGGAAGTTTGGAGTTTCTCAGGTTGCAAGAGGAGGGCTTAAATGCCTGCTTTGTGCCAATATAAGAATGATGATTCATAGGATTTGTTTCAGGATTTTAGGATTGACTGATAATAACACTGAAAGCAGGTGGTGGTAGAAGAAACAGCTGCTTAAATAACTTACGGCATTTACTGGAGCCTTTGAAGTTATCATGCTATTTGGTTCTTAATTGTCTGACAATTTAGAAGACCCTTGTAGTCTAAGTTTCATTGGCTGTGTATTTTCCATTTATTTCCAAACCCAACATGGGTTTTTATTTTTCAATGCAGAAAGACAAAAACTGAATGCAAAAGCAGAACTCGGATAGTAAACTCATTAACTAAGCCAAGATGTTTCGCCCCAATCAGCAAAAAATACAATGAAATAACAGTGAAATATTATCAGCACAGTTTGATCTTACCTTAAGGTAACTCTTGGGAAACAATGCCTTACATTGCCTCTAATGCTGGACTCTGGTAATGTCATATCAATGAAATTCAGAGACTGAAAAATTGTGTCTTTTGGTAATAGCATAATGTGGACTTCAGTTCCCAGAATCCTCCAACCAGCCAAGCTGGTTATGAGAGCTGAATTTCAAACAACTTCAAGTTGCCAACACTGAGAAACAGTGTCATAACATGACAGATGTTTGGGTCATACATTTCTAGTTTGCTTTTTATTCAGATCTGTAAAAGTTGCTAGGGTCCTACACAGATAGTACTTGCTAATGGGAAGTGTTACCCTTAAGAAATGATTGGAGAATTTCTCCTTTCCCTTGACAGTGCAAGGAACATTTTTCCAGCAAAGGAAAAATAATTGTTTTATCAAATTAATGTCAAATTAATTTATAATTATTTATAATTAATTTGACAGTATAATTCTTTTTATACATAGCATCAAAAAACTACCCAATTCATAGACTCATAGAATGAAAGTTTTGGAAGGGAATTTGGACATCATCAAGTCCAATCTTATGCCCAGCACAGGAATCCACCACCACAGCATCCCTAGCTGAAGGCCATCCAGACACAGATTAAAAATATTCCATGAAGAGAAGAGAACCCTAACCTAATCCATCTCTCAAGGAAGCCCCTTATACCCTTCAAAATATCTGTTAGAAAATAGTCCTGTTTTCCAATCCAAAACTGCATCTTTGCAATGCCATTTTTCTTTGTCTTATTTTTAGGAACGACACTGAACATCATCTTCATATTACCAGTTCAGGGTTGACTCAGCCTTCCATCCTCCAGAGGTTGCTATAGGATGACTCTCTAAACTGCTTAGAGAGGGTTGTAAAGCATTATAAATATAAGTGCTATTGCTATTGGTATCATCTTTTCATTCTTAATGTTTCTTACTATTCCTCATCCTTCCTTCCTTCCTTCTTTTTCCTTTTGAGGCTTCTTATCATCTTGACCTTCTATGTTGCTTTCCTGAGCTCATGCTTTAGTTTGCCTATGTTTTCGTTAAAATGCAGTGCTCAGAAAAGGATGCACTATTCCAGAAGCAATCTCACCAATGCAGAAAGAGAAGTGATGACATTTCTGGATGTTTCTTTTACTGTTTATGTCATGCTGTTGATGCAACTCAGGATTTTTTAATGTATCAAGTCCTAGTTTATGCTCAGTTTGTGAACCAAAAGGCCACTAGATCTTTTTCACCATGTATTACTGCACAGTGCGCGTGTCCCTATATCTCCGCCATATTTGCATTCATTTGATTTTTCCTACTTGGATGAAGAATATTTGTCCTTGTTAAAGTTTGTTTGACTGACTTCTGTCCATTGCTTACTCTACATATCACAATCCTTATGATACCATTGGTATTGGTTAAAATATTATAGCATTGGCATTAAGAGTTTTGGGGACACAAGCTATCATCTATAAGATATCAACCATTTAAAGCTAAGACTTTCTACTCTTCTTTTTTTTTTTTTTTGGAAAGCCAGGAAAGGCATAGTAGGGTCATACAGATAATATGTGAAATTAACATTTGAGTTAAGACACTCATCTTTATCTTTTCATAATACCACCTGTGACTTGTCAATTATATATGCAAATGAAACATCACCTGTCCCATCACCTGTTATTCTGGAGTTGTTTCATTTTTTAAAATCATAAGAAATAAGTTTCATTATTTATCACTCCAGGTTAGATCCCATTTAATTAAAATTCATGATGATGATGATGATGATGGTGATTAATGTATATGTACTTTACTGGGAGGGGAAAGAATGCATTCCAAAAATGTGGTAGTGCAAGAATACAGCTCTATTATCAGACTGAAGGGAAATTTGCTAAATATATTCAATTGCTACCAGCAGAGGACAGTAAAAGACTTGGTCGTGTTAGTAAAATATGGATATGCTTTTATTACTTTAAAGTTTTTTATTAGTCAACATGTTAAATTGAAAAGCTAAAGTCCTTGGAAGGAAAATTAGAATAAATTTTAAAATGGTACATATACAGAGAGCAAGAGAGAATTAGAGGTTTGTATTTTGATTTTACACCATCCATCCTGATGTCCTTCTGAACCAGCTTAACGGGGCAAGAGCAGAGGGCACTGTTTTGCCATGGTTCTCCTTCTTCATGTAGGGCTGATTCCAACCGGTTTGGTTAGCATCATTGTATTTGAGTGCCTCAAGGCTCAACACTCTTCTTTAATATCTACAAGAAACTGCTAAATGAAGACATTTATCAACACAGGGTGAAATGTCATCAGTGTGCAGATGATACTCAACAAGAGTTTCATTTGGGAAACTAAGCACCCTAAACCAGGGCTGTCAAACTCGTGGTCCGCAGGCCATATGTGTCACATGCTGGCCCCGGCCACACCCGGGAAGGAGAAAGGGGAAAAAAAGTCCCAATATGTCATGTGACACCACTGTGACACCCCAAGTTTGACATCCCTGCCCTAGACCAAACCAAGGACCAAACCACTAGCTTGATCATCCTTTTTTCAAATTCTAAAATTTAAGTAATCATATACAACATGTGCACATTACTATATGTTATTTCCCTTCATTTTAACAGGACCTGTAAGCAATGCTAGCCAGCTAAAACCAATCTTCTGCACTTTGAAAACGATATTAATTCCTCGCTCACTAACTTAATCCGAACTTTTTTTAAATCTTTGTTATATTGCTATTGTCCTCAAAATTTGCAGATACATGATGAGGTTTCATTCCAATTTAATTAAATCAGTGTAATACACATTTATGCAGATTTACTAATTTGTTCCGATTCAAAATGTGCAAGGGATACGGACATGATTATATAATAAATACAAGATTCTTAATTAGGCTTGAGCAGAATTTTATAGTGTGACAGCCTGAGAATTATAAAGATACCAAAATGTTTGGTTTTAAAAATCAACTAGGATTACCTAAGGGACCTGACATGAAGTCTGATGATTGATTTATCTTGACACTTATGAAATAATACATTATAAAATCTTGTAGACCTAAATATTTCAATTTTATATGACTTTTTTTTTCTAAAATGCCAATTTGGTTTTCAATAAAACAGTAACAAAAATATCTGCCGAACTGACATGTATCCATTAAAACAATAATGACTACTGCTGCTTGGAGAAATAGCAAATTACAAATTTATGTACGAGCCAGCTGTTGCTGGGCATCTTCCTCCAGTAAGATACCTGTCTTTCACTTTATTTCTCCAAACTGCTGAGGTTTTGTTCAATGAATCTGTATTTGGAGTGGCAGAAGGATTATTTTATAGTCCTACCAGGCAATCTATAAAGAATCACATCATTTCAGCTAATAAGCTCAGCTCATTAGAAATTAAATATCACTGTAAATTGCTTACTTTGGGGGCAATGTATTTCTGTAGCTTAGTTATACCTAACATAGGTTCAGGATGTGGCTGGGATATTAAGGCTGGAAATTATAGGACTTAATTTCTAGGAGAAACATTATTATGATAACCAGCAAATGAGGAGGCCTACCAGCAGTCTCGTGTCAATATAATTTTTTTTTAAAGCCTGTTCTTGAAAAGGTATTGTGAAGATGTAAATTTGAAGTGCTATGACTCTATCAAGATAACTTCATAATGAGTTCACCATTTATCAATCTTTTGTATGCTGGAGTTTCAGATGGGTTGAACTCCAATAGCTTAACTGAATAAGAATTATGGGAATTAGTCCAGCTTTAGGAGTTGTAAACAAGTTACATATAGTGAACTATTGATATCTCAGAAAGAACCCCTTATTAAAATGCCACTTTTCAGTGATCCTGGAGAATTCTTCAATTAAAAAATAAGTTTTTTTTGTCATGAACATATATCTGAAATCTGGATGGTTTTTCTTGTTCTGCTCTGTGTCAACTGGACAATAATCTTTTTTTTTTTTTGGGGGGGGGGGGGCTTATATGTTGATCAAGTTACTCCTTCATGATCACATTTTCAACATCTTCAATAACTTTATACATTCCACAAGTTTCTCTGGTATCACATAGCAACAATATATCATTTTATAAAAATTTTCTTCGAAATCATAACAATGTACATTTCAATCCTTTTAGCCACATATTTTTCCATTGAACTATCTCGTATATTATAACCAACATGCTTTGCCAAATTCAACAAAAGTTTATACATTTTGGCAATTACATGTTGATGTTCAGTACTAAGTGCACAATTATATTTCAAATTCTGTCTTTTCCCATTAATGTTTCTAGTTTCTCTAGCAGATCTTCCAAAACTGACACCAGGTAATCTGCAAATGCCCTTAATTTATAATTTTTCTTTTTAATAATCTTAATTGCCTTGATTTTCTCATATTGTCTTATATTTTTTCAGTACCTCAAAGACTCAATTGAATAAGAGTGAAGACAGCAGGCATCTTTGTCTTGTCCCTGTTTGAATTTCACAAAGTTTTATTAGTTCTCCATTAACATTTTTTTGTTTTCTGTGAAGTATAAATTGATATTACCCATTTAATAAATCAGCCTCCACAATTCATATGTTCCAGAATTCAAAATAATAAAATCCAATTTAAGTCAAAGCTCTTCTCTGCATCTAAGAATATCAAGGCTGTTTGTTATAATATTAAGACAAGAATCTAGTCAACTAACTGTCAACACTATTTTGGCACTAGATAACCGTAACCATTAAAATGTGGTTATTTTGAGTGGATTCTTATAATTATAGTCAATTATAGTCAATTAATTCGCTGTTTGTGCTGCACAAGTATTATATCAATGATCTCAATAAAAATTGGAGGCCAAGAATTGTTCAGCACAGAGCAAGCTAGTTTTATTTTATTTTTTTAAATTTTTTTGTTGATAATAACAAACATAACATAAACAAAAAAAAACAATAAAAATAAT
>JAEANM010030281.1:0-10035 GCA_017656035.1 Myanophis thanlyinensis | reverse complement strand
TTATTTATTTATTCATTTGTTTGTTTGTTTATACAATTGCTATAGTTGCCCATCTCAGTCAATTATTCTGGATGGCTAATTCAAATATATATTACAATTAAAAACAACTAAAACATTTTTTAAAATAAAAAACAATAAAAACATCCCAAATAAATATAGAATATTTTACATCCAAGAAATAATGGTACATGCTGAGGCCAAAGTAGTGGACCTGTTTTAAAATAATCTATAGTAAATGGTTCACATTTACAAAAACTAATTTTATAGTATCTCTGAAAAATTACTGTTTATCTGGATTTGCTAAAAGTTATTTTTTTTAAAAAATACAATTACTTACACAACAAATAGTGCAATTAGCAACTATATACCAAAAAATCATAACTACGAATATTGTAATGTGTTACTATCTCGTTTGAAAAATCAATTTTGGTAACTCAATACTTTATAGCATATCATATGCACAGTAACCCACATATTCCCATAACTCAGTCAATTTCACTAAATTTCTACAATATGAACAGATCATTGACAACTGTTTAGGGATTTAATCCACAAACATCCATACAGATATACTTTTACAGAGAAGTTTCAATCCCGTTTTTTTTTTCCTGTATTGAAGGTGATTTAAACTTCTTCCCATCCGAGGAATTACTGATGTTTGGGGACAATTTTTTTTTCTCTCTGCTAAATTCATAAATTATGTTCAAACGGTTTGTGAGGCTTCAGATTTGCTTTTGTTCATAAATAATTTATACATTATATGAGCTTTATTGGGAATTTAGTTTTTATAGGCCTTACAGCAACAGTAATAATAAGCAACATAAAACTTTTTAATCTTTTTAACCTAAAACTCTACTGGACATACAGATTGATCTTAAAGTTGCCTTTCCTTCTTCAGGAACATCAAAATATTTTCATATTAACCGGGTTCACCAAGCTATAGATTTTTTAACTGTGTGTTACAAAAGAAGCCTCAAATATGGTTTCACCTCAACACCCTAACACATAAATTATAGCTTACAAACAATATGCAAAATTGACATCAATTTAAACATAATATGGTTCAACTTTGCCACAATTCTTGCAATTATCCTTTAAAAGACATCTGTATTATTATCCTCCTTACTATAGATCCAAATCATTATAATTAGTGAACGTTTTAAATGATGTTTAAAAATTTGAACCATCACTAACTATAAATTATGACATATTTCACTTCTATGGTAAAAGCTCTTGAGCTGAGCAAAACTCCTGGTGGCTATATAAAAGAGTCCGTGTAAATTTCTTGGCAGCAACAGAGATATGGTTTGTCATGCCAATATTTTTTAAAATATCCCAAGCCCTAGGATTCTTGAATAATTTCATCCAAGTACAAGCCTAGTTTTACTATGCAGAAAATCATTGTTTTAAAGATCAGCCAACCTGTTGTCACTCAACGTGAGTAGAAAAATACAAATAGATTTTTAATTCAGTAAATATTGAATAATAATTGTACCATGACCACAACTAAACAAGGTATATAATGTGTTGAAAAGAGGGATTAAGTTCTTTGACAAAAACATTAAAATGAACAATTCACTAAAATTGTCTGCTTCATGCCAAATAAGCATGGTTATAGTTGATATCAGAGGTTAATCAACATATTTAATGAACCAATCAACGTAACAAATTATGTGTTTTTGTAACCCAGACATTCTAGAAATTTCATAATAAACTAAACAGAAGAAAAATAACCTTATTCCTACATATTAGAGTGAGAAAAGTACAGAACTATAGATAGTAATAACTCCTCATTACTGACCATGCTAACTGATCTATTATTAAGTTATTAATTAAGTTACTAATGTAGAAAGTTAACACCCACCCCTCTCCTAGGAGAATGAAATATTCTAGGAAATATTAAAAAGGCAGAATATTATGTTTTCCCTAAAGGAGAAACATCAGAGGTGAAATTCAACCAGTTCTAGCCTATTCGCTAGAACTGGTAGCAAATTCTAAGCAGTTCAGAGAACCGGTTTCTTAGAAGAAATCTCCTTTTTTCCTCACTTTACAGGGTTAATCCACTCAGCCACACCCATCAAGCCATGCCCATAGAACTGGTATTTAAAAAAAATGAATTCCCACTGAGAAATATGCCCTTGGAAAGCAGCCCACACCTTTGTTAATAACCCCAACAGGACTGGGCCAACCTATCTACAGGACAAAAGACTGGGCCAGTCCATCTACAAAAGAAAAGATCTTCACCGTCAGGCTACCCAACTCACTACATGGCTCCTTGGAAGATTACATCAGCCAAAGGTTCAACCAAACCTGGGACTCAGGACAGCCTACAAAGTTACCCCTGCATAGCCCCATGGGAGTCTGACAACCAATCAGAATACAAGCTCAAATTCAAAGCCCAAGAGAGGTTATAAATGTCTTGCTCACTCCACTCCATGTGCTTTTTTGCCTAGGACCAAACCATGCGGCCTTGCTCCACCAATAAACCATCTTTCCAAATAGCCTCCATATTTCCATTGTCTTTCTCCCCACTTGGAGCTGAACCCAGATGGATATTTCTTCCAACACTAATTTTATTCTACATCGATCATACCCCATCTGAAATACTGTATCTACTTCTATGTTGTACTATGGTACTATGTTGTACTAGGTACTATGCTTTCAGATAAACTGAACATGTTTGTAGAAAGGCAATAAGGATGGCAAGGAAGCTACATATAGTTCTTAATGTAGTGACAGCAAGTGTGTGAATCTTTTAGAATATTAGTAATCTTTCACTCAGATTATCTACTCCACAATCTGATCTGGACTTTAACATACATCCTATTAATACACAGACTCATTCTGATTAAACAAAACATAAATCAGCACACTGTCATGGCTTATTATTTATCCATACGATCAATGAATCAATCAATGTATATGGCTTTCCTTCTCACACAATGCAATCCTTAGTACCTAACAGTGAGTTAAAATGATTAAAAGAGATGTTTAAAGTACCAGAAGAAGTGACATGCATACAGAGGTCAGGCCATAGAATTTGAGTAACCAGAACATGAATTTTAAGTGAAAGTTATAAAAAAGTCCCTAATAAGATCTGTTTAATAATGGAGCCAATTATCTATAGAGATGCCGTTACTTGATTTATTCAAAATAGAGCAGAACACCCAGGGGACTTTTAATTTGGATTCGTGCACTGAATAGACAGCAGTGGGATTAATGCCCTAAATAGTCCCTTCCAACAGTATGATTTTATGATACTGGAAACTGGAGGCAAATAACATTTGCAAAATGCATTAACCTTGGACAAAATCCCATTTAACTTTCCAATAGACATGTACTGCATTCACGAAGAAAGCTGTGCTTATTTACTGCAACAAATATAAATTTTAGCATTTTAAAACTTGGTTTTATTGCAAACGTTTGAGAGCTATAATCTACCTGAAGGAACATTTTATGAGCCACAAATTCCAGCCAATAACAGCTTATTATGTTTCAGTTATCTTTTTTGTAATGTAGTGACCAAAATTGGACGCAGTAGTCCTGATGTGTCCTTACTGTTGGCAGTTCGAATCTCACCAGGCTCAAGGTTGAGTCAGCCTTCCATCCTTCCGAGGTGAGTAAAATGAGGTGAGGACCCAGATTCTTGGGGGCAATGTGCTGACACTGTAAACCGCTTAGAGAGGGCTGTAAAACACTGTGAAGCGGTATATATGTTTAAGTGCTATTGCTATTAGTAAGGCTTTATAAAATGGTACTAATACTTCACGGCATAGAATCAAAATCATGTGAAGTATTAGTACCGCTTAATAAAGTCTTAGTAAGGCCACACCTGGAATCAGTTTTGGTCACCACATTACAAAAAAGAGATTGCAACTTTGGAAAAAGTGCAAAGAAGAGAATAGCAACCAAGACGATTAAAGGCCTGGAGACAAAAAACCTATGAAGAACGGTTGCAGGAATTGGGTATAGCCAGTCTAGAAAAAAGAAGGACTGCGGTGACATGATAGCATTTCATTTCCAGTATTTGAGGGGCTGCCACAAAGAAGAGAGAGTCAATATATTTTCCAAAGCACCAGAGGGCAAGACAAGAAATAATGGATGGAAACAAATCAAGGAGAAAAGCAACTTGAAATTAAGGAGAAACTTCCACGGGTACCGGTTCTATGGCCTGAATGGCTAGAAGATGTTGTATGGCTTCTGACATGAGGGATCTTCTCACGCCGTCCCGTGCCACTGGACAACGCAAGAACCGTGCAGGAGGTATGGATATAAACTCAACGGTAGGCCGTTGCGGATGATGTTGAGGATCCACCTGTCTGCCGAGGTTTCCTCCATTGATCGGCGAATTCGGCCAGCCGGCCTCCAATGGGAGGAATGGACGACCTGTCATTTTCCCCGTTGGAGCAACCTGTTGGTCCCTCCTCTGAAAGGTTTCTTGTTTGCTCTGTAGGATTGTCTGCCTCTGAAGTTTCAAAAGGGCTGTCTGTCCTGATATTGTCGTTCCTGATACTGCGGGAACTGTGTGTAGGTTCTTTGGTATGATGTGGACGGTGTTTCCTGTCCTCGAAAGGTTGGTCTTTTATAATAGGCTCTGGATTTGCGGTCTGTTCCCCGGTTGCCTGAGGGAAGTCTTTTCTTTCCATCTTTAGTAGTTATCAAAACAGGATCCAATGCGTCCCCGAACAACTTATCTCCCTTGAAGGGCACTGCCGCCAATCGGATCTTATGTTTCAAGTCCGCTTGCCAAGCACGCAGCCACAAGAGCCTACGCGCTGCTACCGTGGATGCCATGGCTCGTGCTGAGAATTTCACCGCGTTCAAGGTGGCGTCTGCCATAAATTCAGCTACTGTAATGATCTTATTGACATCCTGTCTAGCCCTGACATCCGCTGGGGCTAGTCGGGTCTGGAGTTGTCTCATCCATAGTATGGATGCTCGAGCAAAGAACGAGGCTGTCGAAGAGGCCTTGATTGCCCAAGCTGCAGATTGGTGTGTCCTGCGCAGGGCCTGCTCTTGTTTCTTATCCTCTCTTCGCAGTGCATCCTCCACATTAGTCAAGACCGCATTCGGAAAGGAGAGGGCCGTCACTGGTTCGTCTATTGCAGGAAGGTCCAGTAACTTGCTGAACTCCTCAACCAAATTGTAAAATTTTTTCTCGTTAGCATGCGGTGCCGTGATAGTTGTTGGGGAGTTCCATTGTCGTTGTACCACATCTCTAAAAAGTTTCGGAGCTGGAACTTCTTCTGCTTTTGTTGCTTGCTCAGCAAATAATAATTCTGCCTCATCTTGAATAGGTACCACGGGTGTATTATCCGTCGTGACTTTACCCAGCTGTGTGGATGTCTTTGCTCTGTTGAGCAATGTGCGAAACAAAGTTGGGCAAAAGAGGCCGGTAGACGTTCACGACGGTTCAGGCTGGTCCTCCTCGTCATGTGATAGGAGGGAGCTCTCTTCTTCTGAGCATTGCATTAAACTGTCCATTTCCGAATCTGATCCGGAGTACTCTTCCTGTTCTTCCTGTGATTGGTTCAGCGACGTGGATTCTACAGCACCCCTACGGTGATCCTGATTTTCTGTGCTTCTGTGCTCTACGTCTCCCAGGCGTCGGTTCAATGCGTCATCAATAAGTCTCAGGATCTTTCCCATTAATGGGTCTTCCGATTCAGACTCCTGCTGTTGGTTAGGAGTTCCTGTGGCTATTGGGGCCTGGTCCTGCCCTGCTGTTGCCTCAGGGGATAACTCTCTCTCCTGTAACTCCTCTTGGCCAGATGTGGTGTTCAATCCTGGAGAGACTGACCTATCTTGCAATTGCAGTGTTTCCCCTCTAGGGGTCCCCCTTGTCGCCTTTGCCACCTGCTTTTCAATGGCTCGTTGCCTCCTTGCCGCATCCCTTTCTTTGGCTCTCGAGGGTTGGGCGGTATGAGGGGCCTTGGCCCTCTTTGGGGGTCCCGTTGCCGTAGATTGCACATGTTTTCGTTTAGCAGTTGCTTTCCTGTACCCTCTCTGAGTGGTTGTCTCACCACTGACTGCCCCATTCAGATCCATCCTTGTTGTCACAGAGTAAGGTGGGGTTGGGGACCGGGTATCAGCTGGGAACCCTCCAGGTGGAGGTACGGCCAGCTGTAGGCGTAGATATCTCACTCCTGGGAACACCCTGTATTAGGGTTACAATCAGGAGGAAGCCTTGGGCAATTTGAGTTTAACCTGGTAATTTGCTTCTAAATTAAGGCCCCTTCCACTATCTTGCTCTTTAAAATCAGGCTGTGCTTCCTTCGCTGGCCGCTATATTGGGCGCGAGATTTAAATGCGCTTCCTCTTTGTGCTGTTGGAGCAGTGGGAGGGGCTGCCTCTTTTCGCGCCAAAGAACAATGGCGTCTCCTGAAGCAATCGAGGCTAGCGTGGGATCGTACGCAGCCTCCTTTCCGCCCCTGTGTTTCCTTTCTGTGATTTTCGGAAGCCTTTGCTCCCCGGGAAGCTTTTCTACTTAAGAGCCGGTGCCGCTATCCAATCCGCGGCGCCCGCTCTTCAGGAGTCTTTTAACTCCCTAGGGGCCTCCTTCACTTATGGCCGGCGCCATTGGTATTCGCGCGCTCTTCCGGAGCTTCCCTCTCACAGCGCTTGGTTGATCTTCGGCGCCGCTTCTTATCTGCAGCGCGTGCTCTTTGTGAGCCTAAGTGCTCCCAGGTGGATTCTGTTTAAGTCTTCGGCACCGCCGATTGCTAACGGCACACGCCTCTTCGGGAGCTTTCTGTGCTCCCTGGGGATTCCCCCTCCCGGCGCTTTAAGCTTCGGGCCTTTGCTCTGGAGGGCTTGCCAGTCGGATGTCCCTGGGAATTTCCACCCCCCTCACGCCGGAAAATACCTGTTTATCCAAATCGTTCTGTCTCCGATGAGCAGTAAGCTGAGGTGAATTTATAATGGGAATCCTGCACTATTTCTACTAATTGATCTAAGCTAAACCCACCAATTCTAACTACTCCCAGGAGAAGGATTTCCAACCGTTCACTAGCGTGGCTGAGTGAAAAGCTGGGACCAGTAGGGTCGCACAAGGCGAGGTCACAACTATTTTTACAGACTCAGCCAATCAGCGTGAGCGGGAGGAAACCCATCCTGGATTCTATATCAACCAATAAGGAGAAGTGACCAACTAATGATAACTTCCAAGGGTAGAGTTAAAAGTGCTTTGTGAGAAGCACTTTAGGAATTTATTATTTGGATGGGTATGTGCATAGAATTATTTCATTAACTTACCATCTCTATTTGTAGAGATGTAGTGCAAGGGATATCTTGTTTCATTAAGATATAATTAGCATGGTTCTTATTTTCCTTGATGTGTCCTATAAAATGCCTCCTCTTATAGTGACCACATGCTAGAGTAAAATCAACAGCCCCACTTCTGGCACCAAGATTTTGCACCAGTTTTTGCAACAGCCCCTAGCTTTATCCCATTCTTTTAAAAAAGTGATGATATATTTCCTCCTTGAAATAATCTGATTTTTGGCATGGAAGACATTTTTGGAAGTTTCCAAAAGTTCCTTTGAGGAGTTAAAGATATAATGATCACCAAGGGAATGCAACCTAGGAATTCCATATATTTCTGGGCTACAATTTTCAGCATTCCCCCACCACCAAAAAAGGGTAAATGGTCAGGGATATTCTCATTTGCACTAAACAACAATTGACTGGCTACTTTGTTTCTCCACATAACCTTCAGTAAATAGCCTGAAGGCAAATTCACAGTAAGAAGGGAGGTTGTATCCCTTAAGAACATTCTTCAGAATAATTGTACTATACAGGATTCATATTTTTTTTTTAAAAAGTGCACTTGTGTATAAATTCTATGCAGCAAGATTTTTCATCTAATTTTCATATGAGATAAACCTATATCATCATAGGTTCTAGAGGAATCTATCTACAAAAATAGTTGACATCTAAATACTTCTGGGGACAAGGCAACGTTATCCTATATTATTATTTTCTTTTGAAATGTTTTTGTAGTCACTCATAGGAAGTAATACAAATTGAAATAGTGAATTGAAGGATTTCTTGTTTCATGATTACTTGTTTTTTTTTTTTGCTACTGCATTTCAAGTTTCTCTTTGCAATCCTAAGAAGCAGATATTTGCCCACCCCTTGATCTGAAAAAGATATAAAAGATGAACATGATAATATTTTACAGATCAAATGCTGTCAACCCATGAGAGGGAGGGAGAGAAAGTACTTTTGGTTTTTATAAAAACAGCTTCTTTCAATTAAAAATAGCTCTATATATCAAAGGCGTTCATTATTCAGCTATTAGAAAGTACCAGAGCCATTCTGAAAAAAGGCCAAACAAGATTGGTAGGAACATAATTTTCTTTCCTCTACTTGATCAAGCTTCATGTTCAAAACCTTCCCAATTGAATTGGTAAATTTGATTATATGCTAAATAATGTTTCCAATGACAAATGTTACCAGAAAATAGATTCAACAGTGATTTAAGAACTTCAACAACAACTTCAAGGAATATATATTTATAGCCACAGCCACCTACCAATAAGAAAAACCAAAATGCAAAGGCATTCAGATTTGGGAAGTCCACCATGTTATCTGGTCTTTTGCCCTGAAAACTTTTTCATTTTACAGAACAAACCTTGGAATTAGATTATATGTAGGAGGAAATTAAAGCCCTTATGTTTTATTGCATTTCAAGACTTAGCAGCAAGACCTCTGTTCCTTGGAACAGAAACATTTCTCTGGAACTCAAAATCAGCAAATGAAAATTGTTTGTGGGATATGTATCCTTTCCCCTAAAAAGTATGCCTGGCTTTTAAATCAACAAGTAGCAACAGCACATCAACCACATAATAACCCAAAATTTAAATCAAGGAGAGCAAATTACATGGTACAATAACAGATGTGCAATGGAAGCTTTGTGATGAGGGCCAAACAAATGAAAAAAAAAATACAGAATACAGATTTATGAGATGCACTTCAGATGGCCTCCGTGTCTGCTGAACAAGGCTTTAATAAATACTTGAGCTTATATGTTACTTTTATGCATATAATTTCCTATTGCTTTTGTTTGCATTTTTTAGAACCTCTCTTTTTATCATAGTGCTAATTTTATGGACAATTATATTTTATAACCAATGGTGTGCATAGAATACAAATAATGAAAGCCTGGCCATTGTACCATTTTCAGCTTCCATGTTGGGGTGGGGAGGAGGGGGCACATGAACTCCACATAGGACAATGAAAGAGCCATGGTGGCACAATGATCAGAATGCATAAGGTAAAGGTAAAGGTTCCCCTCACACATACATGCTAATCATTCCTAACTCTAGGGGGCGATGCTCATCTTCATTTCTAAGCCGAAGAGCCAGTGCTGTCTGATGACAATTCTGTGGTCATGTGGCCGGCATGACTAAATGCCAAAGGCACATGGAGCGCTGTTTACCTTCCGACTGAAGTGGTCCCTATTTTTCTACTTGCATTTTTACCATGCTTTCAAACTGCTTGCTTGACAGAAGCTGGGGAAAGTAACAGGAGCTCACTCCATTACATGGTGCTAAGGAGTCGAACCACTGAACTACTGACCTTTCTGATTGACAAGCTCAGCGTTTTAGCCACTGAGCCACCGTGCCCCGAGTAGAATGCATTATTGCAGGCTATTTCTGCCCAAAGAGTTCAATCCTGACCAGTTCAAGGTTGACTCAACCTTCCATCCTTTCGAGGTTAGGAAATTGAGGACACAGATTGTTAGGAGAAATATAGTGGCTCTGTAAGACTGCTTAGAGAGGGCTATAAAGCCCTTTGAAGTGGTATATAAGTCTAAGGGCTATTGCTATTGCTGTTGTTTCTTTTTCTCCTCTTTCTTCTCCCCTTTTTCTTCTTTCCTCCATCTCATTTTCAGAGTTTACTTTTAAAATATTTATAAAATACTTTCAAGTTTTAATGTACAGTATATGTTTTATGCATCTATACCAGGGGTGGGCAAACTTGGCCATTTTGTGACTTGTGGACTTCAACTCCCAGAATCCCTCAGCCAGC
>JAEANM010030280.1:0-10035 GCA_017656035.1 Myanophis thanlyinensis | reverse complement strand
ATAATAATAATAATAATAATAATACATTAGTTTGTTTTTTTGGTTATCCCTGGTATTCTTAGGAGTCTTCTTCAATACCAAAGTTGGAAAACATCATACTCTTTCAACTTCCATTTTCATAATCTCACAGGGAAAACCATTGCTAGCATGATTTTAATCTTTTTAGATATAGGTACATCATACCTGGGTGTCTTTTCCAAAGCCTTCATTGCTATCCTAACTAATGCTTATTTGCACCAACTACATTACCATTAGTTCCTTACTAATGATAGGGCAGTTTATCCTAAAAGGCAGAATAAATATCTTTGTTATTTATTTTTCATTGTTCATTCTAAGGCCGATTGTTATACCTGTCCTACTTTGTAATCAGTTTGGGTTTTTTTTATACAGATAATCCTCATTTACTAACCACAATTGGGACCAACAATTCAATCACTAAGTGGTGCAGTCATATAGTGAAACATCACGTGATTGCACCCACATCATCATTAGTTCCAGCTGTGATCATTATCTATTGATTGGTCAAATGTAGATAGCTGTCCATCAAAAAGAACTCTGGGTGGCATCGAATAAAACAACAGTTGAATAAAATTAGCAAATACAACAGTTGAATAAAATTAGCAAATACAATAACAAATATAAAGAATATAATATTCACATTAAAAGATTAAATATTATAAAAATGAATATTAAGCAAATTGCCATAAGTCATTAAGCACAATCTCACATGACTGTGACTTGTAACTTCCTGCTGGCTTCCCCACCAATTTTGCTTCTTGGAAACTGACTATGAAGGTTGCAAAAGAACCCATTCCTGCAGGATGCTGTGAACATCACAAATACATGACAGTTGCCACGTCCCCAAATTGCGATCATGAGATTGTGGGGAATGCTCTGATGGGCATAACTTTGAGGTTTGGTCATAAGTCTCCTTTTTCAATGTCTTTGGATCTTTGAATAGTCGCCAGATGAATGCTCAGTAAGTACTGCCTTTTTAAAAAATTCTTTCTTGACTATGGATTCCTTTATTGGATAAATCCTAAAAAGCAGACGCTTATCTGCCACTTCTATATTGTATCTTCATGGCCAGTTTAAAGGCTGTTATTATACCAGTTGTCATTACTTTCATTTTCTTTATGTTTAAGCTTAGTTCTAATATTTTGATATACTTCTTGATTTTCATTACTAGAGCTCAAAAACTATTTGTATTTTCGATTACCAGAGCGTAGTCAGGAAGGTAACGTAATATAACTTATTGAAGGTTTTTCCTCAGTTTATAGACCATGATCTTCTTCCAATCCAGCTTCCCTTAATATACATTCAGCAGACTTAAACTGACTAAATAAGGAGAGCTTACTTAGTTTAAGTCTGCTGAATATATATTGATATACTTGGTTTCACCAAGTTCTGCCTGGACTGTTGTTTCCTATCCTATGGGTGAGTTTTACATGAGGACAATTAAATGTTCTAGGAACATTCCACAGCTTGACATGGTTGACATAGTCAATATACTGTAATCAAAGGCCTTTTTATAATTAGTGAAGCACGTATCTTTTGGTAATCTTTGTCTACCTCAGTTACCTAGTGTGCATGAACAATAATGTCTTTTGTTCCCTGGCATTTTCTAAAACCAGCCTGAATAGCTAACATCTCTTTCCTTGTAGAACTCTAATAGGTGTTGTACAATCTTCAGCATTACATCAGCTAATATGTCAAATTAGGGATATGGTATGATAGTTTGCACATTCTGCTAAGCCCTCCTTTTTGATATTGGAAAGCAGGCTTTTCCAATCTGTTGTTCCACTATGTTACTCTTGAGATTTGCTAACTTAGTTTTTTTGGAGCCTTTACTGATTGCTTACCATATTTCTATAGATGGTCCATCAATTGCTATAGCCTTCCAACTTGGAGATTAAATGAATGCTGATCTAATTTCATCTTCAAACACTTGTGGTTCTTTTAAATAGAAAATATATTTCTAAGGTATCTTGTAGTCTGACATCTCTTTTATACAGAATGCTCCTTTCATTTTTGATCTATGAATCCTAGCCGTCAGATCCAGGAAACTACAAACCAGTCAGCCTAACATCAATACCTGGAAAGATCCTGGAAAAGGATCAAGCAACACCTAGAAGCAAGCAATGTTATAACCAGAATCCAATATGGGTTTCTCAAAAACAGATCATGCCAGATCTTATTTCACTCTTTGACAAAGTAACTAAAGTAGTGGACCAGCAAAATGCATTAGACATAATATACTTGGATTTCAGTAAGGCGTTTGACAAAGTTGATCACAACCTACTTCTTGGTAAGCTAAAATGTGGGATAAACAGTGTCATCACCAAATTTATTTGTAACTGGCTGACAAACTGCATTCAATATGTAGGTCTTAATGGAACTACATGGAGGGAAGTAAGCAGTGCAGTACCCCAAGGTTCCATTTTAGGATCAGTACTCAACATCTTCATAAATGATTTAGATGATGGAATAGAAGAGGAACTCATCAAATTTGCAAATGACTCTAACCTGGCAGGAATAGCCAACATCCCAGAAGATAGGCGCAAGATCCAGATGGATCTCAACAGACTTGAATATCAAAGAATCCTTTCTTCGAATGTTTTCGCCTCCAGCGAAATCATTGTTGCTTTTTTCTGCTTTTTTTCTGGAGTCTTTATATCTTTTATATAATATGGCCACCAAAACTGGATGCAGTATTCTCAGTGTAGTCTTACTAAAGCTTTATAAAATAGCACTAACACGTCCCATGATCTTGATTCAAAAATTGGGTTTGTCAAGTTGAATAAAAAGACTAGGGGTGACATGACAGCAGTGTTCCAATATTTGAGGCACTGCCACATAGAAGAGGGGATCAACTTATTTTCCAAAGCACCAGAAGGCAAGACAACAATGGATGGAAAGTAATCACGGAGAGAAGCAATCCAGAACTAAGGAGAAATTTGCTAAAAGTGAGACCAATTAACCAGTGGAATGGCTTGCCTTCAGAAGTTGTGGGTGATCCACCATTGGAGACTTTTAGGACGAGACTGGACAGCCACTTGTTTAGAATGGTATAGGATCACCTGCTTGAGTAGGAGTTGGACTAGAAGACCCCCAAGATCCCTTCCAACTCTGTTATTCTAAATCAGTGTTTCTCAACCTTGGCGACTTTAAGATGTTTGGACTTCAACTCCCAGAAGTTGAAGTCCAAACATCTTAAAAGTTGCCAAGGTTGAGAAACACTGTTCTAAATACACTGGTTAGTTATTATCATTTGCATTCTTTAGCATGCCAGTTTGAGTTTGGTAATTACGGTATTTGGAAGTATTTCCTTGTTTTTCTGTTTCCATCTTCAGCGTCTTTACAGAAGTCATTGTAATACTGCTTGTTTCTTCTAAAAGCTTTCTAAAAGTCTTTGCTAAGTTCCTTCTTGAGATCATTTATCTTTCTTGGCTGTGGCTTCTCTTCTTGGCATTTTCCACTATTTGCTCACATTCCAACTTTGGCACTCTGGAATCAGGTACTCTAGCACTTACACATACATTCCCTACAAATTCAGTTCTTTACAAGGATCAGTGAAGAGGTTTTTCTCTTCCTCCACAATTTTCATGTGATTGGGAGGAACAAGGATTCTTATTGGTCCCCTAATCTTTATCCAGGTAATCCTGGCTAGCTCTGTTTGTTTCCAGTGCCATATGAAAAAAAAATTCTAGGAAAAAGATAAACAGCTACAAGACTTCATCTTTCCTTCCAGTGACCAATGCTTTCAGCTAGAAGCTCTCAAGAAGCTTAAGCCTCATAATTTTGTTCCAAGGAAGCCAATCACATATTTGTGAGCTATACAAGACTGCATAGATGGCTCTGGGTTTTACCTCACATTGTGAGGACTGGTAAAACTTGTAAAACCATAGAATAAGTCCTATAGGGTAGACTAAACTGAGAAACCAATGCTATATAATAATAAAAACCCTTTATTAGAACAACTGTAGTGACCAAATCTTGCAAATCTGAATATGCCTCCCTTATTTTGTCTCTATGTGAATAAGATAGGGGGTCATTCTGAGATGCTTTCTCAAATCAGTTTCTTAGAATGGACTTAAGCTGCATTTGTTTGATCATTGACTTGGTAAAAGATCTTTTCCACTGTCCAACAGGGCCATCCTCTATTGATATTAATTCAGTTCAGATCCTATCCATGCATCATTAACTATAAATATAATACAAGTCAGCTCTAGCATTTTTAACTCTCCAACTATTATTAGAGATCAATCTGCAATAAACTATTTTCCATTTATTAACACAAGTAAGGATAATTTCTCTATTTCTTTTAGTCCTGATGGTTTCCCATCTCTGCTATAGGATGTATTCTCAATTCATGGCCATAATTTCAGAGGGGGGGGGAAACATTTTTATGTCGTTTAACCAGTCTACTTGAACAATAGAACAAAATGAGCAATTACTTACTGATCAATATTAATTGCACTTGTAATCACTTCTTGAATCACACAAAATGAGTTAAATAACTTTATTATTGTAAAAAGAAATGGTAGCCCAAAGGATAGTAAGGGAGTTTGGGGGATTGGATACTCAAGAAATCTCTGCTGTCATCAAAACACAGTAAAGATCCATTAATAAGTGAAGCACAGGACCTCTCCCTATAGAATCAGTTCATAATCCATAGTGAGAGGTCTAGATAGGACCAAGCTGCTGGAAATGATCATGGGAGTATCAGGTAACACAAGATTCCTCACTTTCAGGAGTACATGTTGAGCATAACAAGGAGTGGTAGGATCTTCTGGAGCCATAGCCTGGTGCTAGATGCCAAGGACCTGCTACAAAGAAGTTGTACTCAAGTGCTAGAAACAATATTGGCCATCAACAAGAACCTGCTCTGAGAATCCAAAGTGGACATTATTCTGATTCCAGCTAGGTTACTTTGATGTCCCCACATCCTAAACAACTGGCTTTTTTTTCTCTCGAGATTCTGTGGCAGGTGATGGGTACCTTCCTGTCCTCCTGCTTTGGCTCATCCTGATTCAATGTGCTTCCTGTACCCACTCAAATACATAAACTGAGCTCTTTGCGCACTGTGCACTTCCGGCACTGAACTACACAGCACCAATGAAAGCGGCAAAGGCAGTTCTCTTCCAGGAGCAGTGTCTCATCTTGATGACCCCGTCCACAGCAGAGCAGGTCACAGCCACTCATGTCCATGGCAGTGCTATTGCACACTCGCCCACGTGTGCCCAATGAACCCGTCTTGCGGTTAGCAATGCAGAAGTCAGGCGAGTCGGCAGAATAGATGAGGTCCTGCCGGTCAGGGGGTTTCATGTTCCGACCCACAGGGATAAGTGTTTTGCCATCGTTGCCACCCATCACTTTAAAAGCTCCATTAAAACGTTCAAGCAAGCGGTCACCCACTTCCCGGAAAAGAGGCATCTTCTTCCAACAGGTACGTAAGGCACAGGAACCTGAAAGGCCATGACACTTGCACTCGGTCCGCATGTGGTTCTTCACTGCCTGCAAAGGGGTTTGTGGGGGGGTGGGGAGAGCCACAAATAAGCAGGGAACAAAATGGCAATTGCAAGATTAGTAAGATCAGAATTAAGTCTCCTAGCTCAGGGGTGGGCAATTACAGAGCCTTCATGACTTGTGGACTTCAACTCCCAGAATTCCTGAGCCAACATGGAGTTGAAGTCCACGAGTCATGAAGGAGCCATAATTGCCCATCCCTGTCCTAGCTGATTATTTTAGATAAGATGTGAGAACAAGCAGAGAGACAGAAAGTTTCTTCTAAGGTTAGATGAGTGTGTTCTTTTCCTAAAGCAGACATTGTATCTCTACCTATTGCCAAAACAACAGCTTGTTAAAATATGTGGCATCTAATGCTTTAAACATGAACATCCCACAGACAACCTAGCAGGTTAACTTCACTACTCAAAGCAATTTTATATGGATCCTAGCAAATTTTAACTGCACTTTTGGATTTCTTTTATGTTCAGTTTTATTTGCAAAACAGTATGTTAGATCAGTTGTTATTTCATATAAACGTATCACTATCTAAGCTGTGTTTTGTAGAGGCTCTTTCTTAATATCTTACAAGAAACACAATTGTTTTCCTAACTTCTGAGCTGACAAGCTTCATATTCTTAAGCTCAATATTGGAAGTATTAAATCAATGATGCCAGTCAGTTCAACTGTGAAAATCTGATTATTGTCCTCCAATTACTGTTTCAAGAATATAATGATGCCTGAAAATAATATTAACATTACGTTTAAAAAGAAAAAAGAAAAGAAAAATGAGAATTATGTTATAGCATTATGCTTCTGATATCTAAATAATAAAAAATTGTATTTTGGAGGAATCATTCATCATCATCTGATACAGACTAATTTTTAGATGGAATAACTATCCAAACAGCTCTTAAAAATGGGAGCAAATATTTCAACAGTCCAATATTCCTATCATCACATCAGAGTCTGTTATGATAAGGTTTTGCCAAAATCCGTCTACAAATCTTGTTCAGGATGGGATTTGATCCAAGTTCTTAAATCACACTTTCAATCCTTAGCTATTATGTTCCAGAAGCATTCTGTAATGCTTTATATTTGTCCCTGTACTTTCTCTTCCCTCTGAATTCACTTACTCACCTGCAATATTATCCATTTTTGAAATACACAAGTGTTTATTCTGTAACAAATAACAAAGTGTCCTTGTTCTGTCAGGGAATATGTCTTCACTGGTGGTCTAAGGCTGCTCTACTCATTTATAAAATGGAATTTAAAAACGAGACACACACACACATGTGCATGCATAAAATTACTTCTCAAATTACATAGAGGATCAGAATCCCAGCAGTGTAAAGGAACATTAGATTAAGAGGTCTAGAACATATAAATTGTCTACATATAAGACAAGATGGAACAGAAGAGAGAAGGACCTCAGAGAAGGACATGACCAGACAAATAAGTACATCTTGGTTTATGCACAGAGTAAGAGGCAGAACAGCTCATCAGCAGAGGTTCCCCCATATAATAGGATGAAGAAGCAACACAGCCCTTACCAGTCTCCCTGCTTCATTGTTGTGCAGGTCAATAAGAGTTCGAATGTCACTTTTGCCACGCTTACGCTTAGCATCCATGAACTGCCGGGATTTCTCATAGCCAAAGTCAACATCATCCCCACAGCCACCCCATTCCCAAGCAGAGCTCTCCGATCCCAGGATGGCAGGTGGCAGAGGAGATGCCCTGCTCCGAGTTGCCTCACAGCCACACTGCAACAGATCGCCCATGCTGCAGGCCTGGGTGACCGCATGGCTAACACCAGCAGCCGTGATGGCATAGACAAAGGCCGTCTCCCGGATATCTGTTTTGTAAATTGAGAGAGGGAAAGAGAGATGGAAAACATATTATTCATTTATTCATTCATTAATTTGTCAAATAGGTACAAGATAACAAGTATAGGTATGAACATGAACATAAAGGAAGGAAATAAATGGGGACAGTAAGACAGGGACAGTAGGCACATTAGTGCACTTATGCACGCCCCCTTTAGGCAAAGTCATCTTTCAAAATAACCTTAATGGCCAAGCAATTTTGCTGCACACATGTTGTGCATTGACAATAAAAGGATTGATTGATAAGCAAAGCAAGAGAGACTGGCAAGTCATGTCATGTCATCATAGGCAACAATTCAGCCACTGAAAGCTTCTCATACAGTATTACGTGTAGTTGCTTTATCTTGGCTGTTACTTATTGAAAACCTACTTATTTAAGGACCGTTTTTTGGCAAACACAAGGCATAGCTCTAGTTCAATAATGTATGTTGGCATATACTCATCCTCAGCCATGATTAGACTTATAGACTTAGAATAACTTTATTATCACTTTGAATGTACACTAATCGGCATACATTAAAATGAAATTTCATTGCACACAGCCCTCAAAGGGTCATCACCTCCAATACACACTACATAAACAATGATGGTTTTCCTTCATCCTTTGTAAAATAATACATTGTCCCACTTCAATTGCAACATAGACATGGTATGCACAATTTATTACATTCCCTGCCCTGTTTGGAATGGTGTGGTGATGTGCTCAGACCAGTAGGACGTGTCTGTATCCTGGGGTGACTGAGCAATAAATATCATAAGCTCTTCTTCAGTCAAATGGTAGCTTTAGGGCAGGGGTCTCCAAACGTGACAACTTTAAGACTTGTGGGCTTCAACTCCCAGAATTCCCCAGTCAGCATGGGAAAATCCATAAATCTTAAAGTTGCCAAATTTGGAAACCCCTGCCATAGAGTGAGGAAAGGCTCACAGAACAATTCCCAACCATTGATTTAAAGTATTTGATTCAATGTTGTTGATGTGGACAGAAAGCAGTGCTACTGACATTGCCAAGTCCTATCTCTATGGCATCTGTTACATTGGCTGCTGGTTGATGCCATCTCTGGCTCTCAGGGAGCCCCTTTCACCAGCCAGTGAGAAAAACCAATCAGCAAGCCTACATTGCTTGGTGAATGCCAGTTTAGACAACATTTTGGCAGCCAGTGGTGATAACAAGCAAAGCAGAAGCAAGGTAAGAGTTAGTGATGCAACCAGTCAATCTTACAACAGACATTCTCCTGGGTCCACACAAGAAAGGATGGTTGGTACTTTAGCTCAATTGTGGGGAAATGGCCAAAGTGACAAGAAAAAAAATGGGCTCAAAATGAGGTGAGACAATGGTGAAATTCAATTTTTTTTACTACTGGTTCTGTGGGTTTGGCTTGGTGGGCGTGGCTAGGGATCTTGTAACTGGGTGGGCAGTTTCTGTAAGCAAGGCAATAAAGATTAGGCTAGAAACAACACCAGAATGTTTTTTTCCTGCCTTCCTTACAGGATTAACCCTGTAAAGTGGAAAAAAACCAAAAGGAGATTTCTTCTAACAACCGGTTCTCTGAACTGCTTACAAAATTTACTACCGGTTCTATTGAACCTGCTAGAACCTGCTGAATTTCACCTCTGAGGTGAGACAACACTGTATAACCAAGGAAGAAAACTTAGGTTGTCAGGATATGCCTTGTTCTGGTATGTGACTTGCCAACCAAAAAGATCTACCATTCAAGGCTAACTTCCAATCATCAGGACTTTGCCATGCACAGTAATCTCACCTGCCCTTATTTGTCAATAAGGCTTCCTGAAATCAGTAAAACGGACCTTCTTTTCCAAATAAATATACATCGGACTGGGCTCTACAAAGATAGTTCTGGAAAAGGGAGGAGGTAAGGAGGCCGGCGAATGAATTAACCCTGCTCTCGGGTGGAGGAGATCCTAGTTTTAAACCGCGCCCCTTCGTCGTACATCGCTTTCGTTAGCAACGCAGTAATGAGGAGTGGGATTCCAAGATGCAGTTAGCCCCCTTCCCATCTCTGCAAGCTGGATTTTTTTTTTAATTTACGACGGGGGCGCCAGTCGCCCCTCCGCCCCGGGACATGAGTTCCAAGCATCCCTCGCCATGCTGGGACCTGCCACGGCCACGGGGGACAGCGCCCCTCCCCCCGATTTCTCCTTTGCTCTGCTCTATTCCAACGTGAGGCGCCGCACCGCCGAGGGCTCCGTCTCTTTTCCTCACGCTCCTTCTCCCCCACCACCACCACCACCACCACGCCCCACCGCCTCTATGTCCCAGTAAGGGGCTGCTTGCACCAGGGGCTGCAATGCTGGAAGAGGGCTGCAAGTAGCTGGAGATTTTTCCCTGCGCAGCGGGGCAGCGGCATCGCTTTCGTCTGGGGCTCCTCCTCGTCCACATCTCCGCGGCGGTCCAAAGGGCTCGCGCCCCTTTCGTCCCTCCCGTGGGTATCTCCACTAGCTTGCTCGCCCGTGGGTTCAAACACCCGTCCCGAGCGCCTGGAAGCGCCGCTGCCCAGAGCCGTGGTTTTCTGGCTCTCGTTCCTGCCTTATCCTTGGCTCGGGCCCGCTGTTATTGGTGAACTGAGGGACGAAAGTGAGCATTTGCCACTCTTCCTGCACCTGTTGCAGGGCAGTATTATAT
>JAEANM010030279.1:0-10035 GCA_017656035.1 Myanophis thanlyinensis | reverse complement strand
TTTCCTTTCCTTTTTCCTCTCTATGCTTGCCTAGGTCGTTCCCTGATTCAGCCTGAGTTGGTTTGAGTTCTTTCCATTCATAGCATTCAAATTATTCACCAAATTCAAGAGAGGAAAGACGCGGAGGTAGAAACGCTGCCGCCATCTTCCCCCGCACATGCGCAGATTTTCTGTGGCAGCCCCAGAGATATTGGTCTTGGTCATCCTATACACTGGGCTCAACTAAATCCTATGTAGCCCATGTGGAACTGTTACTTAGTATAACTTGATAAGACTTTTCCCTCAATGCCTCATCTCCAATCAGTTCTACTTCCTATTCATGGTTTCTTGTTGGCCTGACTTTTCTTTCTCTGATCTATCTGATTGTCTTAAAAATATATCCCCTTTCCAGCTGTTCTTTATTTGAATAAATTCAACTGTGTCATACAATATTGGTCCATGTATTTTTATGCCTCCTTAAAGACTGAATTAGTGTTCATGATCTGCCATATTCTCCAGAAATGAAAAACCATAATAAATGACAAAGTGTTCAGCAGTGTCCTCAACCATTAGGTTATAAATACAAACAACTTGAACATGTCCAACACATATTTATATTACTTTAATTGCCATTAATATATCATAATATTAAAAAAGCAAATAATCGCTTGTCATTTTAGATTACATTCACAGTTCTGGGTACATCGGCAGCTAAAGTAGGGTAGTCATATCAAGTATAATAGTAAAGTTAAAGCCACTTCCAGGAGAAGAAAAAGCTTAAGTAACATTAGCTGGGAAAGAAATCAAAGCCATCCTAATATACATTCCCCCAAATAGTGATTCAGTAGTTGCTAACTATATGAGAAAAGTTATTTTATTCAATTACAAAGGAAATAAAAAGATTCTAATTTTTAGAAAAAACATTTTCTTTATCAAGTTCAACTCCACCTCCAAGCAGCTATATTTAAGCATTTTTAATTTATTGCTTCTCAGTGGCCATTGATTTATTGTGCTCTTTCAATCTGGACAACATGGCAGATCATGAACACTGGTTCAACCGTTAAAAAGTCATAAATCAGGTTTATTTCAATCTAGCTAACTTCACTTATTCTTAAAATATAGCTTTCTGGAACTGCAGTTGTAATTGCTAAAGAAAATAATTTTATGAACATTAGTGTCTTTTCGTGTGCTTGACTATAAATGCATAACAACCTCATATCTATAAGAATGAATGAATGTCAATTATTTTAATTAATACCTCTGTTATAAATGAAATATTAGAAAAGATTGTTATCACAAATTACAACAGCTGTCAAGTCAACGATGACAAAGAATATAGCAATTGGATTGCAAACATTTAAGAAATGAAGAAACCTAAGTTACAGAAAGACTGAATTGGAGAATTACAGTAATGTGGGATAATAAAGTTCCACGAAGAGAATAGTTTGCTTATTTATTTATTTTTATTTATTAGATTTATATCTATATCTTGCCACCTATTCGCCCATGGAGACTCAAGGTGCTTACAAGTACATTAAACAATATTAAACCACATTAAAACAATAAAACTAGTAGTACAAACAAATAAATTAATATAATAAAATCACTAATACAATAAAATCAAACCAGCTCACGCCCCAACCTGGTAACAGCAGATCACACGAGCCATTTAAGGCTCCATCACATTCTGGGTTTCCCAGGCCTGCTGGTAGAACCAGGTCTTCAACGCCTTCCGCAAGAGTATTAGAGTAGGGGCCATTCTAATTTCTGGGGGAATAATGTTCCAGAGAGAGGAAGCCATCATAGAAAAGGCCCTTCTTCTGGGTCCCACGAGATGTATCTCCCTCGGGGATGGGAGCAGCAACATTCCCTGCCTCCCCGCTCTGATGGGTTGAATAGATGTAACCGGCAAGAGAAGGTCCCTCAGATAACCTGGTTCCAAGCCATGAAGGGCTTTAAAGGTGACAACCAGCCCCTTGAATTGTACCCGAAAGCAAATCGGCAACCAATGCACCTCCCGCAGGAGATGTGATACATGTGCACACTGAGGTCTGCACAAAACCATGTGGGCCGCTGCATTATTGCCAGCATCACTCCAAACAATATAAACACAGAATCTATATCAGAAAATCATTATATCGGAATAAAGAGTAAAACTGAAGAAAAACAGAAGATACAAAAGTACAATACAAGCAGTCAGGACAATTCCAGGTACAGACTGTGGAACACACCATTAATTATTGTTTTCAAATATATTGGTTATTTTAAAAAAATAAGGGAACAGTTTAACAGCAATATTTGATCTAGAGGATATACTGGAAGAGTATATATAAGGAACAAATTCAATATATTCATTGAAAAGAATATACAAAGAATCTGAGAAGCCATGGGAAGGAATAAGACAGTGTGAAAATGAATTAGAAAAACCACCCCCTCCAAAATTTCATATAGGAAAGGGGCATTGGACTTACCTGATACGCTCCTTCTCGTCGGGTAGAGAGCCAATTCACAGTATGGGTCTATTGTCTTTCCGTAGGTCATGTGACTGAGAATAAAGAAAAGGTATAAAAGGACCAAGCTCCACCTCCTGATCCCAGCTTCTACGAAGGAACGTAATAGGTAATAACAGTTTCTCTCCTCATAACCGATGATGATGGCAAGGACCCGACCCCTGATCGGGTTGGGTTGGATTGGCTCTCTACCCGACGAGAAGGAGCGTATCAGGTAAGTCCAACGCCCCTTCTCTGTCGGAGATAGAGAGCCAATCCACAGTATGGACATACCAAAGTCATTGCTATTTAGGACGGGCCCTGGTCGGGTCCTGAGCTGAAGGCAGTGAGTGTACTTGTTGCAGAACTCTACTCCCAAAGGCTGCATTGGCCGAGGCGTAGGAGTCTATGCGGTAGTGTCTGATGAATGGTGAAGGAGATGCCCATGTGGCCGCTTTACAGATCTCCTCCACCGATGCCTGAGCTGACCAGGCAGCCGATACCGCCGCGCTCCTCGTTGAGTGAGCCGTAATTCCCCATGGGGCTACTTGACCCTGAATGTCATATGCCATTGAAATACAGGAACGCAGCCATCTCCCAATTACAGAAGAGGTCGCCTTCTGGCCTAATGAACCATCATGGAATTTGACGAATAACGCCTCAGTTTTGCGAAGAGAGGCCGTTCTAGAAATATAAATTTGGAGTGCTCTGCGAACATCTAACTTATGCCAGTGTATCTCTAACGGATGCGATGGGGCCGGACAAAAATTAGGCAACACAATCTCCTGGGAACAGTGAAAGCAAGAATTTATTTTTGGAATAAATGCTGGATCTAAACGTAGTGTCACCTTGTCGGCATGAAATATGCAAAGGTCACTCCGCACAGAAAGTGCCGCCAGCTCTGATATTCGATGAGCCGTTGTGACCGCTACCAGAAAACAAACTTTAAACGTGAGGACTTTTATTGAGGACGTGCGCAATGGTTCAAACGGTGTCTTCGTGAGTGCCTGCAGCACTGTGAATAATTCCCAGGTAGGGAACCGATGAATCGGTGGAGGACGTAAATTGGTAGCGCCCCTGAGGAAGCAACGTATCATTGGATGGTTGGAAATGGAGGATCCCGTAGCTCCTTGGACGACGGAGGCAATGGCCGCAACCTGCCTGCGGAGGGTATTTGGTCTGAGTCCTCTGTCGAACCCGTCTTGAAGAAACTGCAAGATGGTAGAAATGGAAGTGTCAAGAGGTCGGATGTCTCAACCGGTGCACCATCTGACAAAGGCCTGCCCCGTTGCCTCATATATATGGATGGTCGAGGGCCGCCTAGCCGCTAGTATGGTTGTAATAACATTTGCAGGTAACTGTTCATTTACTAGTGAGCCACGTTCAATCGCCACGCGGCTAATTGTAACCAGTCCGGATCTGGATGCGTTATTTCTCCCTGGAACAGCGAGTCCCTGGTGATCGGAAGCCGCCATGGAGGTTGTATCGACAGATGCAGAAGTTCGGCCAACCAGGGTCTCCGCGGCCAATATGGGACTAGGAGGACTAGTTTTGCCCTCTCCTTCTTTGCCTTCTGGAGCACCCTGGGTATCAAGGGTAGCGGGGGGAAGGCATAGAGGAGGCCGCTGGGCCACCTCGCCCGCTGTGCATCTACCCCTTCCGCTTGCAGAGTCAGAAACCTGGACAGGAATCGATGAAGTTTCGTGTTCGACAGGGAGGCAAACAGGTCCATCTGCATCGGGCCAAAATGATCCACTAGCTGCTGAAATAGTCTGGGGTGTAGTGCCCATTCTGCATGGTCGACCGTGGATCGGCTTAACCAATCCGCTTGGGTGTTGGAGGCTCCCGAGATGTGCTGAGCCCGTATGGATAACACGTGTTGTTCTGCACAGGCGCCCAGCTGCCAGGCTTCGTCCATCAGTCGTATCGACTTGGTCCCTCCCTGTCGATTTATGTGGGATTTTGCCGCCACATTGTCAGTTAGGATCAGTATGTGTCTCCCCGAAACGTGTTGAGAAAATTTGCGTAGAACCAAATGTATCGCTCTCAACTCTAGCCAGTTGATCTTTTTCGCGCGCTCTGCTGGAGTCCATCGACCCTGTGCAATGAAATTGTGCAGATGTGCCCCCCAGCCCAGAAGACTGGCATCGGTCGTCAGAGTGGTTCGCTCTGGCTCGTAGAAGAGGGAGCCCTCGTGGATGTTGGATGTCCACCACTTAAGGGAGCGTATGACTTTGCCTGGCACCCGAACTACCTGGTGGGAGTGGCTGACCTTCGCTTGTTGGTACGGCAGCATGAACCATTGCAGGTCCCTGGTGTGTAACCTGGCCCACGGTATTATATCTATACACGACACCATTTTGCCCAGAACCTTGGACAGGAACACCAGAGACACTCTCTTTCGTTGCAAGACTCGTGAGACAGATTGCAGGAGACTCTGTTTCCTGTCCGAAGATAGGAAAACTTTGTCCAGTTTGGTGTCGATAATTGCTCCTAGGTGATGGAGTCGCGTTGAGGGTTGCAGATTACTCTTCCGAACGTTCACTGTGAATCCGTGGACTCGAAGGACGTCGAGTGTCGTCTGAAGGTCCCGTTGCGCCGAGCTAAGGGAGGAGGCTTGGATGAGAATGTCGTCCAGGTAAATGTGAACCCGGACCGGTATCTGGCGTAGGTGGGCCGCCAAAACCGCCATGATCTTGGTGAATACTCGTGGGGCGGAACAGAGGCCGAATGGGAGCGCCCGATATTGGTAGTGGTGCCCTTGATAACAAAATCGTAGAAACTTTTGATGGGAGGGATGAATGGGAATGTGCAGATAGACTCCCGTAAGATCTATCGAGGCTAACTGGTCGTTGTGTTGTAACAGTGAAACGATGCTTCATAACGTGGGCATCTTGAACCTCTGATAAACAATGAACTGGTTTAACTGTTTGAGGTCTAGGATCGCCCTCCATCCCCCTGACGCTTTCGGTATGACGAAGAGGATGGAGTAAAATCATAGACCTCGGAACTCAGGTGGCACCGGAACAATGGTGTTGATCCGGCGCAGGTGATTTATCGCCTCCTTCATGAGAGCTCGGTGGGATGGATTGCTGGACACATGACATTCCACGAATCTGTCTGGAGGCGCTGTTAGAAATTCCAACATGAGACCGAAACAAATCGTTTGCCTCACCCAGACATCTGACGTGGTTTCCTCCCATTGTGTGACGAAGAGAGTGAGGCGGCCACCAATGGGAGGGCTCTGTCCAGAGTCATTTATTGCGTCTGTAAGGCTTTCCACATGTGCCCTTGTAGGGATGCCTGGAGTAAGATTGCTGCTGGCTATCGCGAAAAGGTCTGGGTTGCTGTTGGTCAGTACGTCTGAATTGTTGGCGTTGAGCCAGGAAGGTGAAATTCTCTGGTGCTCGAAAGGACTGCTGTTGAAAATTGTTTGCTTGGAAGTAATTCTGCCTTCTGCGATCTGGTGGACAAAAACCCAACAACATCTTTTTCCTTCCATCTTTGGTATCGATGAGTACCGGTTTCAGGGCATCTCCAAAGAGATTAGCCCCGGTGAAGGGAGCGGACGCCAGTTTCCAGCGTTGGCGCTGGTCCGCCTGCCAGTGTTTCAGCCAGATCAATCAGCGCGCGACCACTGAGGAACCTGGTTCTGGCCGCGAATTTTGCCGCATGTAGAGTGGCGTCCGCCGAATACTCTACTGCTGCTACAAGCTTGTTTATGTCCTGGTGGATACGTGTATCACTAGCATCCACCCTGGCTTGCAATTCCTTGAGCCATAACAGCATTGCCCTGTTAAAAAATGATGCGGAAGTGGCTGCCTTGACCGCCCAAGCGGCCACTTGGTGGCCTCTATGGAGGACTTGTTCTGACTTTTTGTCCTCCGCTTTGAGTACATCATCCGAATCCGGGACGAGTGCGTTTGGTGATGCCAGGGCCACTTCAGGTTCATCAACCTTGGGCGCCTCCAATGTAGCACTGAATGCCTCGGTGACATTATAGAAATGCTTTTCCAAGTTCAATGGAGGTCGGCCTACCACTGGGGTGGTGCACTGCTGCTGGACTAAATCCGTGAACAAAGATGGAGCCGGGACTTCCTCGGACTTAGTGGTCTGAGTTATGAATAGTAACTCGGCCAACTCTTTCTGAGGGAGAGACTGAGACGTCATATCCCCCGCGGCCTTGTCCTGTGGCACTCCGGTCAGCTGGGTGACCACTTTAGCCTTGTTCAAGATGACCTTAAATAAGGATGCTCGAAAGAGCCCGCAACTGTTGGTGCTTCAGCTGAGTCACCACCGTCATCCGATAGGATAAACTCTTCTTCTCCGGAAGCCACCGAAGAACAATCAGACTCATAATCTGAAGCCTGGGAGTCATAATCCGGATCGGAACGTTGTGTTGAAAGTTGTTGTGCAGAAGATGAAGGCCCCGGTGTTACCTCAGCCGAATCCTCTACGCGGCGTTGAGTAAACGCCGCTGCAATCATTTGTTTCATCTGACCTAATAAATTGGCTTGTAGGTCTGCCATGGTTGTTGGTTCTGGTAATGTTGGTTCCGTAGTCCCCGACTCTGAACCCTGAAGCTCCACCTCCTGGTGAAGGGGTTCCCCATCCGTTAGGATTGGAGCATTCAGAGGAACAGGTGTGGAGGTGTCATCTTCCCTGCAGTCCGGGGACAAAGGGGGGGGGGAGCGATTGGTTTTGTCGAGGAACGTCCGGTAGGATGCTCCGGGGAGCTGTCAAATCTTGATGTGTCTCTAGGCGGGGACGCTTGGAAGCCTTTTCCCATTGGCGATCTAATGCTTTCTGCCGCCGAGCAGCATCTTTTTCGTCTGCACGGTTCGCCTTATGTGCGGGCTTACTGCCGCCTCTTTGCTCCGTGGTAGTAGAGAGGTGTTTCCTCTTTGAGGAGCATTTTCGATGCAGTCCCGGTTGTGGCGATAAAGCCCGAATAGGAACCTTTGCAGCCTGACTATCCATTCTGATTTGGACAAAGGGAAAAAGTCAGTGAGTGATCTGCCACTTAAACTACCCTTTAGAAGGGATAGTCCCACATGCGTGTGTTTGAATGTGCTATATCAATTACCATGCTTCGCCTAACTGCCCACTTGTGGGCACGAGCGCTGAGTCCAGAATCGCTATGCCTCGGGAGCGGCCATAGCGTGCTCCGTATTGTCCGGATTGGGACCTAGCCCAAAGAGGCGGCTCTTAGTCAGGATTGATATCCCACTGAAATTACGCTAATGAGCCAATAGCCGCCACATGTTTCAAAGCCAGGCCCTATAGGGCCCAGGGCTGTGAACATCTTCCAGATGTTCCAGTCATCAGCCTTGGTAAAGCTCAGGCAGACTGGAGAAGCTAAGGCCGGTGTTTCAAAATGGCGGCCCAAGGCCGTCTAGTTAGAAGGAGGCCCTGCTTTAAAATGGCAGCACGCAGATGGTGGAGTAAAGCGCGCGCCGCTCAATCGTTACCACCTGGGACGGAGCTGAACTGAAAAAAACCAGTGCGCACAAACAGGCAGGCGTGAGCAGCGGCAAGGCTGCTAGGCAGTAATCTCTGCTGGCTAGCTTACCAACAGGACGCCTCATCCCCGCCACCTCGGGAGCGATGGCGGGGGTCGGAGATCGGACAGTCTCCGGAGCCTGTGGCCATTGAATGTGCCCAAGGGTCATCGTTCTACCAATAAACTTTTTTATTCCAACGGCTTTTGGCGTGCCTGCCATCTCTCTGCCGTGCCGGGAGGAAACCTCCATATACGGCTGGTTCTATAACCGGGTATGAGCGATTTTTGCCGCTTTCGGTCTTCCCGCCATTTCCTTTTAAACTGGCAGGGAGGCGGCCTTTGTAACTCAGTCCGCTCATCCCTCAGATGTGGCGGCGCGACTGGAGTGCTCCGCTCGCTCGCCAGTGCTTGACACTAAATGTCTGGTATGTCCCTCGCAAAGGGATAATTACCAGAAGGGCGAGAGGAACAAGGGGCGCGGCTGAAATCACCATTTCGCTCGTGTTACAATTCTCTCAGAGGCGGCTGCCGACAAGTGATTTGACAGTTTGAACTGCACTGTGGCTTTCGGAGCTGTTCTCTGGCTGGTCTAGACCTCCGTGGGGGAAAGCCAAAAATTCTGTTAATTCTGCTTGATGCTTAACAGTGTCTGCCGCTAATCTTCCTATTTCCCACGGGAACGTGATCATCAGAAAAAAAAAATATTTTTCCCCCTTTCGACCCCGGGCAAAACTTACATAACTATGACTCTCAGTTTAAACTTGAAGGTTTGTGAGGAGCGAGAGATATTCTCAGTCTACTGACCTAACTCGTGACTGAGAAGAAGCTGGGATCAGGAGGTGGAGCCTGGTCCTTTTATACCTTTTCTTTATTCTCAGTCACATGACCTACGGAAAGACAATAGACCCATACTGTGGATTGGCTCTCTACCTCCGATGGATAAAGAACCAAATGCTTACCATGATATACAATGATTGAGCAGATTGCCAACATAAACAAGGAAAGAATAGAAAAGATACTGCAGTAAGAATATCAACAAATAAAGATAAATTAAAAAAAAAGGAAAATGAGAGATGTTTTTAAAAGAAGATCAGAAAAATCACAAGAATTTATAGCTATGTGAGGACTACACAAGAGCAACCATGGAATAAATAGGAGGCAAACGAAAATAGAAATTTTATACTGAAGCCCCTTATGAATGGAATTACAGACTGACAGAAACATTAATAAAGGGAAGACAAATTCAGGAACCAATGACATTAAGAACTGAGATATGGGTGGCAGTAGAATAGTTATGTAATAAAAAAAGTCTGAAGTATAGAGGAGATGATCCCTGACTGAACTATTTCAAGTGCACAAGAAAAGGCAGCTAAAGTGCAAATACATCTACGTAAAAACATATGGGACAAGATTGTGTGCCCTA
This sequence comes from Myanophis thanlyinensis, assembly GCA_017656035.1. Lineage (NCBI taxonomy): Eukaryota > Metazoa > Chordata > Lepidosauria > Squamata > Homalopsidae > Myanophis > Myanophis thanlyinensis. Next base: position 641 of record JAEANM010030279.1, on the reverse strand, counting down.
GACTGGAAGATTACTGTACAGTATATAACCATTACCAAGGAATGAATGTACAAACTACTGCATTAATCCCTTCTGGAGTTTGATCTTAAACAGAAGAATAGAGCCAATATTGGAGAGAAAAATGACAAATGAATTGGTACGTTTGAGGAAAGGCAGGGGAACTTGAGATAAGATAACTACGAATGTAAGATAAATAATGGAAATAGTAAAGAAATAAAAAGAGGTGGATCACAGCAAAGCTTTGATCATGCTATAGAATCTATTAAGCCTAATGAGCGAGCCAGATCTTCTGACTTTTTCTTTTGAGAAACTTTATAATGAAGAATTGATTATTATATAAGAATGATAGGATCTAAAGCAGTGGTTCCCAAACTTTTTTAGTCCATTGCCCCCTTGGTGCTACAAACTCATCCTCAGTGCCCCCCACCCCCCAAATAAAATTATTTGGAATTTTTTTCTACAGGCTATGTAGGTGTGGTTTGGTGGGTGGGTGTGGCTTGGTGGTCATGTGATTGGGTGATTATGTGATTGGGTGGATGTGGCCAACTTGATATCAGAGAAAGGGAGAGGGAGGAGAAAGTGAATGAGATATAGTTGGATGGATGGATGATATAGATAGGTAGGCAGGTAGGTAGATGGAT
>JAEANM010030278.1:0-10035 GCA_017656035.1 Myanophis thanlyinensis | reverse complement strand
TGGATGGATGGATAGATAGATAGATATAGTAGTATGAGTTAATAAAATTAATACCTTGTTTGCAGTGGGGAGAATGGTTCTGTTTAGCTTTAATTGAATTGAGTCACGGGCCCACATGCTCTAGATACATCTTTTATTTTACAGGGAGTCTTCGATTTAGTGACTGTTCAAAGTTACAATGGCACTAAACGAAGTGACTTGTGAGTGTTTTTCACAGTTACAAGTTACAACCATAGCAGCATCCCCATGGTCATGTGATCAAAATTCAGGTGCTCGGCAACTGACTCGTATTGATGACGGTTGCAGTGTCCCGGGGTCACGTGATCACTTTTCACGACCCTTCTGACAAGCAAAGTCCTTGGGGAAGCCAGATTCACTTAGTGACCATGTGACTAATTTAACACCTGCAGTGATTCACTTAACAACTGTGACAGGAAAGGTCATAAAATGGGGACAAAATTCATTGAACAAATGTTTCGGTTAAATTTTGGGCTTAGGGGTTCATAAGTCCAGGACTACCTGTATTTTGTTTTTATTGTATTTAATTCAACTTATAGAGGTGAGGCTTATACCACTCAGAGTCGTTTGCAATCAGAATAGCCTATTAGTTTCGTGAAATAAATAAGACTAATACATGCTGAAAATTAACCCATCGGAACTGATATGATATATATGATATACCGCCGGAGATTTGAACCATTGCGGATCTCCGGGCCTTCCGACATGCCCTAAAAACTCATTTATTCCAGCAAGCCGGCCTGGCCTGACATTTGAGGGTTTTTAAATTTTGAATCTGATTTTAAATTTAATTCGTTGAATTTTAAATTTTAAACTATTAATTGTCTAAATTTTATAACTTAATCAGCCTTAATTTAATTAATTTTAACTGGTTTTAAATTGTTTATATGTGTTTTTTACTTGGCTGTACACCGCCCCGAGTCCCTTGGGAGATGGAGCGGTATAGAAATCTTGATATTAAATTAAATTATTAAATTAAATAAACCCTATAAAGCAGGGATGTCAAACTTGATTTTGTTAAAGGCCACATCAGGATTGTGTTTGACTTCAGGGGGTGGGAGCATGGCCAGCTCAATATCACTCATGTCCGGGAGCGCCTGTGGTGGCCTGAGTGCTCTACCAGCAAAAATCAAGTCAAGTCCAGTCAAATCAGCTTTATCCTCATTTCAACAATATACAGTACAGTACACAGTGAAACAAAACAACGTTTCCCCAGGACCAAGGTGCTACATAAGACAACAAAGATAAAAAGAAAAAAAAAGCAGGACACAGAACTACACATAGCTCTAAAACTAAAAACTTAGAAAAAAAACTAAATACGCAAGTATTTATGGTCCCAGTTTCTTTGTCTTGAAGAGTCTGATGGCTTGTGGAAAGAAACGGTTACACAGTGTGTTTGTGCGGGCCCGAATGCTTCTGTACCTCTTTCCAGATGGCAGGAGAGTAAAGAGCGTGTATGAGGGGTGTGTGTGGTCAGCCACAATGTTTCTGGCTTTACGGATGCAGCGTGTGGTGCAAATGACAGAGGGAAGAGCAACCCCGATGGGCTCCTGAGTTGCGTTTTCAGCTGCAACAGCCTCCTGAAACCCTCTGCCAGATAAAAGTCCGCCACCCCCCCCCAGCTCCATTTTCACTAGCAGAGGCACCATGGGCCGGTTCTTCGCTGTTTCCAGAGTGTGGCCCCCGGACCTTGAGTTTGACACCCCTGCTATAAAGCCATTGCAGCTTTTCACAATGTTCTTTGCTAATTGGCTTCGAAGGCCAATTCCTGTTTGAGAAAATACTGGTAAGGAAGAGAGTTGCATTTCTAAATCCACACGCATTCCTCTCAGACTCTGATCAGTAGATAGGCACGCGCTCACCTCCTGAGAGAAAACTTGGTATTTTCTCAGAAAGGTGGGGCAAAGCATAACCAGGCAGGACTGGTTTAAGATGTAGAAAACTCGCTCTTGTTTTCCTTTCTGTCTCCCTGCAGAGTTATCCTGGATGGCGCAATGTGGGACATCCAGGAATCTCTGCTATGCTGTCTCTTTGGCCTTCTGTCCAACTGGACAAGTTAAACCTGCCCTCTGTGGATTCAACTGGGCAAGAACCAGGATTTTGGGGACAGTCACTCCCTGATCAGAGATACTTTCCCAGTAGAGTTTCAGTTGTTTGGTGCTTTCCATCTGTCCCTGGCTTTATTCCGAGGCACGAAGAAATGGCAAAATATTTCAATTCGTAATTCCGTGCCCAGTTTGGAACGCAAAAGGGCTGTGAGAAATCAAATGGCTGAACATGTTTGTCACAGCCACGGTGGAAACCAAGTGTGTCTAACAGACACAGCCCATGGGTTGCATGAAGCCTTGGATAGCTAGCAGTGTGGCCTCACAAGATGGTAAAATGTTTATCATTATGTGATGTATATACATATTAACTACATTATACATTTTATATATGGTCCAAGACAATTCCTCTTCACTCAGTGTGTCCCAGGCAAGCCAAAAGGTTGGACACCCATAATGCAGACTATTTCCTGTTCTGAATTCTATCTTTTCCTTTTCCTTCTCCTTCTCCTCGACTTCCTCCTTCTCTTCTTCTCCCTTCCTCCCTTCTCCTTCCCTTCTTCCTTCTCCCTTCTGCTTTTACTGCTCCTTCTCCTTCTCTCAAGTCACTTAGCGCTAAATATGATGGTTTCTCTTTATCGTGAATGATTTTGGACTATAAATACCTCTGGCAGACTTTCTGGAACCTGAATTTCAACACTGACTTTGCCACCTTTGGACCACATGGAACATATTCCTTTAGGCTTCCGAAATGGCAAGCAGAACTTCCCTTGAAAATCTGAGGATTGGAAAAGAGGGCATGGGGTTCCCTAAATTTCTTGCAGGTTCATTCTGCGAGTCAGATAAGATACACGGTGGACAATATATTATTGCACCTCTTTCCCCCCCACAAGCATTCAGTATTAATTCCTTCTATCTTTGGTGGGCAATTGTGGCCCTTTTATGATTTGTGGACGTCAAATCCCAGAATCCCCTGGGCAAGGCAACCTAAACAAAATGGAGGAAATGTTTTGAAGTGTAAGTGTAAGGGTTAAGCCAGGGGTGGGCAACTATGGTTCTTTTATGACTTGTGGACTTCAAATCCCAGAATCCCTGGGCAAGGCAACCTAAATAAAATGGAGAAAACATTGTGAGGTGTACAGTAGGTGTAGGGAACCCTTACACTTCAAAATGTTTCCTCCATTTTATTTAGGTTGCCTTACCCAGGGATTTTGGGATTTGAAGTCTACAAGTCATAAAAGAGCCACAATTGCTCACCTCTGCTTTAGGAGATTCCTGTTGGCCTGGAATACATTCTTTTTACTTTATATGCTGCTTCCTCCTTAGACTTCTCACTTGTGCAAACTTTGGAGCATTTAAAGCAGTTGAAGACTGGGAGTTAGGAAGTTGCTGGCTTAAAATACATGTTTTCCAAAAAAAAAAAAAGTAGCTAAGCATATCAGGAGTACTATCTGGTGTATCACAGAAAACACACAAAAAAAGTATATGTTGACACAAATGTACATGCCGTGGAACACCTGGACCACAAACAACCGGCTTGTTAGCTAACTGGCAAACCAGAACATATTAACATTTTATTAAGTGCAGATGTGGAACAAATTGCCTGTGCAAATGCCTTTTATTCCAAAAAAGGTGAAAGAATTGAGAAAAGCAATGAGTTGCATTTTTCCTTCACTTAGCAAATCATTTTGTTTGTTTCTTTGTTTGTTTGTCTCCCTTCTGCAGAATTTGAGGACTGTCATCCAAGGAACCATTCCTGGAAAACATGGCAGAAAAGCGATCTCCCTTTGTTGTCGGGCTCTTAGTGATGGGCAATGTTATTATTATGGTAAGAGAGCAACAAGCAATACAGCAATGTATCTCAGCAATGGGGAAATTCCTGGGTTGGACTCTAGTATCTGAAAAATAAGATGGGGATAGAATGATCTAGCTCATGTTTCTAATCTTTAAAAAAAAAAAAGTCTTTGGAATGTTGACTTAAACCATCGTTCACTGTATTTTGTTGAATGAATCATCATCTGGCTAGATTCCCATAAACCACCACAGTGGGGTTCATATAACACATGAAATGCAAAATGCACAACTTGAGGCCCCCAAAATGACAGAGGACCCTGAAAGGGCGTGAGTGTGTAACACCGAGAGATTACAAAAGGAAGCTGAATTAAATTAAACAACGCACTACATCATTCCCCTTGGACATAAAGGTAAAGGTTCCCCTCGCACATATGTGCTAGTCATTCCTGACTCTAGGGAGCAGTGCTCCTCTCTGTTTCTAAGCCAAAGAGCCAGTGCTGTCTGATGACGATTCCATGGTCATGTGGCCAGCATGACTAAACGCCAAAGGTGCACAGAGCGCTGTTACCTTCCCACCAAGGTGGTCCCTATTTTTCTACTTGCATTGTTTTACATGCTTTCGAACTGCTAGGTTGGCAGAAGCTGGGGCAAGTAACGGGAGCTCACTCCATTACCCGGACCTAGGGATTCGAACTGCTGAACTGCCAACCGTTGTGATTGACAAGCTCAGCATCTTAGCTACTGAGCCACCGTATCCCCTTAAAGAACTTGGTTTGATTTCTAGTAGCTTGGTGGCTAACAACCTTCCTCTGTTTCTACAGCTTTCAGGGCTGGCACTTTGCGCTGAGTCTATTTGGGTGACAGCTGACCCCTACAAAGTCTACCCCATCCTGGGGGTCACCGGCAAAGACGATGTTTATGCAGGCGCCTGGATCTCCATTTTCACTGGGTTTTGCTTCTTCTGCGTTTGCATCTTTGGCATCATCAGCCTCGTGAACAGCAACCGCCTCATGGTATTGTTGGTGAGTAACAACAGAAAAATCAGACATCTCTCAACTCAGCATTTTCTCAATGTAACTCTGCTCAGCGACGGGAAAGAGCCAGGTCAACACAAGTAGTCCTTGACTTACAACGATAATTGAGCCCGATGGTTTCATTGCTGAGCCAAGGGAGTCGTGAATTTTGCTCTCTTCACGACTTTTGCTGCAGTTGTTGAGTGAATCACAGTTGTTGTTAAGTGAGTCACAATGTCATTAAGTGAATCTGACTTCCCCTGTTGGTTTTGCTTTCTAGGAGCCAGCTGGGAAGTTTGCAAATGGCGATCATGTGACCCTGGGATCAGTACAATGGGACAGTGCAGTCCTAAATACATGCCAATTACTAAGCACCCGAATTTTGATCCCCTGATCATGGGGCTGTTGCTATGGTCATGTGAAAAATGGGCACACGTCGCTTTTTTCAGTGCCATTGTAACTTCAAATGAATGGTTGTTGAGTTGAGGACTGTCTGTAATGCTTTCTCTTTTCTATGGGAAGTGATGAAGGTCAATGCAAGTGAAGATAACCTAAGACAAAGTAGAAATGACTTTTGGATATAGCATCGTAGAGCTCCTGGCATGTCATTCCATTGTTGTCTCTGGTCAAAAAGGTACTTGTATTTTTCTAAGAATCTACCTGATCAGAGCTAAAAATACTGGAAGCACGTTAGAAATGTAGCTTGTAATCCAGTGTTAAAGGCAATACATTTCAGTCTCAGCTGTTCTTCCCCAGCAAATGGGGAACTGGAATACTGTCTCCAGATCAGTTCAAAATGGTACAAATAATGAACATTCATCAAAATCTCTTCTATATGGCTTTGCTTATCCCTCTTTGAAAGTCAGGATATCATCATGTTCCACTAGAACATGGGATGACAACAACAAAAGCAACGAACATCTGTGTTATCTACAAATCAAAGGATACAATTATTATCTCTAATCCATAGCGAATATCCTGGGGAAAATGTTTCCCAGGTGTGGTTTTTTTCCTTTGACATTGAATCTTATTCTCTATTTTCTTACTTTTCAGTACCTGGTACTGATCCTGGTTGTCTACTTGTTTGAATGTGCGTCTTGCATCACCTCCTATACACATCGTGATTTTGTAAGTACAGCATGCACATTCTTCCCAACTTGGTCTTCTAAAAGCAAGCTTTTGGCTCTCTCCGCTTGGACAGAAACACACAGTCTTTCCCAAAGTCTGCTTTTATCATGGTGAATGATCCATCCAAATCATAATTCAATCTGGGAATTTTAATGAAGCTTCATCTTTGTCCTTTGCCAGCCCCTTTACTCTGATCAACTTCAGGGTAGGCTTGCATAGCATACAATATGGGGATGTTGGCGAATTTCTTTCATCTGCTGGCTCTTCAAAAACTTTCATGATAACCAAAGCTCGGAGAAAGCTTGTACCACAAATAGACAAGAAAGGCCATAATTTGCTTATTATAAGGATACGGATCCTTTGATCTTACAGTTCACATTAATTCACACAGCTTTCACTTCTGTTGCAGAATTGGCATAAGATAGTACTGAATGATTTCTGGAAGAGGGAAAAGTCATTCAAAAACACCAAGACAATCTAGAAAACATTTAGGTCTTTCTTCTCTTTTTTGAATGGTATTTTTTCCACACATTGCACACTTTTAAAAGAAAAAAAAAAAAACCAAAAGTGCTGTGCAGAGAGAAATGTATTTGGAAATGTAGAAATCTGTTTGCATATCTTTCTGTAAGCTGAAACTTTGGCAGTGAAATATTTCTGTAGCTGGGCTTGGGGAATGTAGTTGACCAACATTCTCTCCTTCTTCCCACACTCCAGGTAGTATCAAATTCCAGACTGGTAACCAAGCAGATGCTGGGCTTCTATGCATCTAACACAGACCAAGGCAAGGAACTCACCCGGATGTGGGACCGTTTCATGATGGAGGTATGTATCATTGTCCAGCCTGTGAGAACGCCTTTGCCGTGTGTCCTTCGTCCAGATGTAGTTCCAGAATGCATACTGTATGTAGGGACTGTGAAACCAATGCAACTTTCCTGCCAGGCTGAGTCAAAATGAAAAGAAGGACTAGGGGTGACATGATAACAGTGTTCCAATATCTCAGGGGCTGCCCCAAAGAAGAGGGAGTCAAGCTATTCTGCAAAGCACCTGAGGGTAGGACAAGAAGCAATGGGTGGAAACTAATCAGGGAGAGAAGCAACCTAGAACTAAGGAGAAATTTCCTGACAGCTAGAACCATTAATCAGTGGAACGACTTGCCACCTGAAGTTGTCGATTCTCCAACGCTGGAAGTTTTTAAGAAAAGATTGGATAGCCGTTTGTCTGAAATGGTATAGGGCCGTGATGGCGAACCTATGGCACGTGTTCGATTCCGTGAATAAGAGGCTTAGACGCGAATAGTTGAAGTGACAACAGCTCTTTATTTACAGCACAAGCATAACAAGAACTCTTTCGAATGGCGCGCCTTAGCCAATCAGAGAACAGGGTTTTCCTGCTCTCTGAATGCCGGCGGCCAGACTTGCTGTCTCCACCAACTCCTTATATGGGTATAGAACAGCACGGGTGCCAGAGGTGGCACACAGAGGCATCTGGTTGGGCACACAAACTGTCAGCCAACTTACCTCCAGCTGAGCATGCACATACGATGGTGCATGCATGCATGCACGATAGCAGAGACCCAGCTGGTTTTCAGGCCTCTGCAGTGCATGCATGGGATTACAGCAGGAAATCCAGCTGGTCTTTGGATCTCTCCTGCGCATGCACATGCGATTGCTCATGTGTGCGTGAGTGCCTGTGTGCATTACATGTGCAAAAGCTGCATGTATGCACAGATGGTGCATTTGCACATGCAGCGCATGTGGAGGAGCTGCACACAAGTGCGGATGGCACCCACAAAGCGCATACTTTTTGGCACTTAGTAAGTAAAAGGTTTGCCACCACTGGTATAGGGTTTCCTGCCCAAGCAGGGGGTTGGACTAGAAGACCTCCAAGGTCCCTTCCAACTCTGTTATTCTATTCTGTTCTGTTCTATTCTGTTCTAAATTCAGCTAGTGATTGGGGACTTTGAAATAGGGAAAGGATTGGCATGAAACCGAAAGGCATCATTAGGTATGGAGCAATTGCTAACCTCAACTATAGCCAGAACAGGAAAAAAAATAGTTCTCATCAGCTCTCAGTTCTTTGCAAAACTTGATAAAGCTTCAAAGCTGCAAAATTCAAAACAACTCAAATCAGTCTTAACTGTCTAACAGAAGAGTCGGGTGGCAGAAAGTCTAGTCAAGAAAAACTACCACCAAAACTGAGAAAAAGGCAGCAAAAATCGTCCTTTAGAATGTGCAATAAATTTGCAATAAATCCCGTGTATCGATCTTTCTTTTCCCTGGTCCACTTTTAGCAACAGTGCTGTGGTGCCAATCATCCCTTGGACTGGATAAACTACACCTCCGTTTTCCGAAGCAGATACCCTGAAGCAGTGGCACCTTGGCCATTCTATTGTTGCAAACGTGATCCAAATTTTATCATCGTCAATGAGGAGGGCTGCCGATTGGGGCACAGTGATTACATCAACACCAAGGTACCCACAGGTCTTCCCTCTTTGCCCCGACATGACCGACCGGTTTTTGCATTCTTGGTACCATCGGCAGCTCCTCTTCAAGGCAGTCTCACTGCTTTGTTCTTCTCTTCTCAGGGCTGCTTTGAACACATTAAGCATGCAGTACAGAGCTACGCCTGGGGCGTCTCCTGGTTTGGTTTTGCCATTCTTATGTTCACAGTAAGTCTTGTTTTGATGTATTAGGAGCGCAATTCCAAAAATTATCGGGGGGGGGGAGAAACTATAGGGAGCAATGGCTTTAAGAACCCAGAGATTGAAGGAAGGCTGTAGCATAAGAATTGGGAGACCATTTTTTTTGAAGTTCAGCTTATCCCTGAAGCTTATCCTGAATGTACTCCACTCTATCTATCTGTCCTCAAAAACTTCTTCAGTAGCCCAAGTTTCCACAAGGACCAGCCAAGTGCTCATAGGAAACTCACCAGCATGGCTTAGAACAGGGCATGTCAAACATGCGGCCCGCGGGCCACATGCAGCCCATTGCAAGTGCACCTGTGGCCCGCACAGACAATGTTTTACATGCCACCTTGGGTCCTTCTTGAGCAGAAAGGCGGGGTAAAATAGTTTAAACCAATAAATAAAATTAAGTGAGTAAATAGGAAGGAGAACCCTACATGCTGTCCTCAGTTCACTGTTGAAAAGGCGATCTAGACATGTAACAAATAAGCAAAAAGGCTTCCGAGGCTCCCCGGGCAAGTTGCAAGAGAAACGCCTCTCCCCTGGAGTGACAGCAACTCCTCCTTAGCCTGGTCAGAGGAGCCTGTCAGGTGAGGCCGGCGCTTGTAACCTGACCTGCACCGCCGCCACCAGCGTGTGTTTTCTGCTTGTCCTGTCGTCCCAAGAGCTGCCAAGGGCGAGCCCAGCCATTACAGCCCAATTGAAGAGAGTGTGGCCCTCATCATAACTCAAATGTGACAATATGGCCCTCGGGGGACTCTGAGTTTGACATGCCTGGCTTAGAAGACAATAGTCCCTTCCTGGTGCTACTCTTCAAGAACTTCAATAGAAGACAATATATGTAGTTTGGGATTGAACTGTGGAGTCCTTGGTGCTCTCTGAGTATGGTTGTTTGCTTGCAGACATTTCATTACCCAACTAAGCAGCATCAGTATGTCTAATGATGCATATCTTCAAGAACTGATACATAGCGCATGTTTCTGCTTGTTGGACAAAATCTAGTTGACATGCCTTCAAGCCAAGCTTTCTCAACCTAGTGTTCCTTAGATGTATTTGGCCTACTATTCTTCACTGGGCCAACGAATTCATGGAATATAATCCCAATTCTTCCATAGGCTATCAAATAAGCAAGGCTTTTAGAAGTCTTTCCCATCATTAGTGTGTTTTCCATTTCAAAACCAACTAAATTTAGGTTGTGGTTTCTTGCCCTTGGCAAGGGATTGGATCGGTTGATCTCACGGTTGATCTCACGGGGCGCCCTCCGTACAGTCAATACCGCCCTTGTGACCTCCTGCCTAGACTATGCCAATGCTCTCTACATGGGGCTCCCCTTGAAGAGCATCCGGAGGCTGCA
>JAEANM010030277.1:0-10036 GCA_017656035.1 Myanophis thanlyinensis | reverse complement strand
CTTCAAGGGGAGCCCCATGTAGAGAGCATTGGCATAATCCAGACGGGAGGTTACCAGAGCAGAAGTGACTGTACGAATGACTGTTACTTAATGGTCCTGGTGATTATAGGCCATGCTTTCTTAAAGATTGTTCTTCTGATATTCAACTTTAATTCATCCACTTTGGTGTCAAACTAGCCAGCAATGTATTCCAAATCCTGCTTCTTTGTTGGTTGGTATATGACATTATTGCATGCAGGGAATAGAGCTTGGATAATTTTACCACAACTCCCATTTTACCTGTTTTGATACCCTCTAGAACATCCCTATTTTTTATTTTTGTAGAAAGGATTAAAAATGATGGAGATAACAGACCTATTAGATGAGAACTCTGCATTTTAAACTTGCATTCATTTTGAGGAACATGTGAAGAGAGCTATTATCAAATAAGCATAAATCTGATTCACCATTATTTGGATACTCTGAAATTAATGATTCTTCCTCTTCTTTATCATATACTCTTTTATTCCAGTGTCTGATTTCTTCACTTCTATTTTGACAAAGTCTCCATCTCTATTAGAAATCATTTCCGTACACAATTTCAAATCCTGCCTTTTTTAATTGGACAATGTGGCAATTGAGCAGCAAAGAAAAGCAGAATATAGAATGAAGCACCCTTAAAGATAAGAGAAAAAGAGTAACATAAGAATGGGAGCTCTTGGCAAGATGCTAAGCCTCCAAATTTGGACCTGGAAAATTAGCTGAAGAGAATATTTTTCAAAATATATTTTCCTCATCAACAATTGGGCAGAATGCACTTCAGCAATTTCTTTTAAGCTTTGCAATATTTACAAAGTTAAATAAAAACCACCATGTAAAATGTCCTTATTCCAGATTCATTGTATTATTATTATTAAAGCCAATGAAAGAAAAAGCAATCAAATTTTACTGAGCCTGTCACAAAATTGCCTCATTAAAGCAGAAGAGCAACTGGTGTTAAAAAATGATGGCAGACTTAGTAGATTAGTAGCAGGACTTTCTTAAAATTGTCTTATCCAAGGAAGTATATAAACAAGTTTTTCTTCCTTTTGCACTTCATTTGGGGTGCAAGATCTTGTGACCAAAGTAAGGCTATGGCTGAGCATGCTTGTCACAAAACGGATTGTCCCTGTTCCAATGTAGCTCAGTCTTCTGGTGGTTTAGGTCTTTCCAAGAATTCATCTTTAGTGCTCTTCATGCAGCAGGAAATTATCATGTGGAATTTATTGACATAAAATATGATGATTATCACTGAAAGAAGATTGGATAAAATCAGAGATTTATCAAGAACTAGTAGGTCTCAAAACATAGTGTTACCTTTGATTTGAGAGCAGATTGCCTCAAAATATTGATTTCAGAGAAACAGTGGCAGGAATTAACATCTTTTGCTTGAAAAATCCCTAGAGGTATCTGGTTTGCCATTGTAAGAAACAAAATACCACACTAAAATGGGCCAGTGAATGACCCAACTAAAGTATTATTATATTCTTAAAGTAGGATTAGCCTGATTCACAGTGCTGTATATAGTAAACAATCCTAAATAATGATGGAGAAATTTCTTCATGTTTGATTAGTTTGTGAGTCATGAAATGACAAGTATCCTATTTTTAGAGAATTTTAATGAGGTTTCCAGATGAGATTTCATAATATTGGTTGGTGCCATAAAAACTACTTATATCAGGCCTGGGTTTTGATCTATCTGACATGAGATTTCTACCGTGACAAGAAGAAGGTCTTCAGGTAGACATTTTTTTTTGTAACATTTGACCACTCCATCCCTTAACTTGGAGTCCCCATAGGGAAAATAAGAAGTTTTCCATATCTGTTCAACCCCAGAGCTAAGCCCCTTTCCCAGATGGGTCTGAAATGAAAGTCACTGGATTAAACTAAATCCAATGTGTGAACAAAACCAGTTTCAGACTGTTTCTTAATTTAGAATGCTGTCACATTGTTATCACACCATCCTGCATGTATTTTCCAATTTCCTCCAAGTCTTGGCTGTATAGGAGCTCAAAAACTCAAAGGCAATTCATACTAATGATCACTAAGCCAACAGCAATCATTATTATGGCAAGATCTCACTGGACAGAAGGTTCATAATGACATTGTGTTGGTTAGGTATCTCTACAAACTACTAGTATTGTAGTTTGGAAGTTGCGAACAGTATGGCTGTGTTCCCATAAAACAATGAAATTATCATCAACAAACTGTGCTTATTTTAAATTCACGATTCTATTTTATTTTAATCTTACTACTATCTTGAGGAATTGTCAGCTGCTCTAATATGTCCAAGTGAATAAGGTAAACACATAAATAAGTACCTAAGGAGCTGCTGATTCATTTCTACAGAGGAATTATTGAATCTGTCATCTGCACCTCTATAACTGTCTGGTTTGGTTCTGCATCCCAACAAGACAGACACAGACTTCAGAGAATAATTAGAACTACAGAAAAAACAATTACTATCAACCTGCCCTCCATTGAGGATTGTATACTGCATGAGTCAAGAAGAGGGCTGTGAAAATATTTACAGACCACTCACATCCTGGACATAAATTGTTTCAACTCATACCCTCAAAATAGAGCACTGCACGCCAGAACAACTAGACACAAAAACAGTTTTTTCCCCGAACACCATTGCTCTGCTAAACAAATATTTCCCTCAACACTATCAAACTATGTACTAAATCTGCATTACTATTATTCTTCCCATTGTTCCTATCACCTATCTCCTCCCACTTATGACTATAACTCTGTTGCCTGTATCCTTACATTTACACTGACAATTGTTTCCTAATATGATTCAATTGCTTATTTGTACCCTGTAACTATCATTAAGTGTTGTATCTTATGATTCCTGACTAATGTACCTTTCTTTGTATGTTCTGAGAGCATATGCACCAAAGATAAATTCCTTGTGTGTCCAAACACACTTAGTCAATAAAGAATTATATTTCTACTACTTACGTAAAAAATGTTGCTATAAAATTTTTATCACAGGTAGGGGAAATTTACAATTCCAAAGTTTTGAACAAATTTCACAATAATTAAAATTTAGCATACTGATCCCAGTTGATCATTTCAAATATTGAATAATAATTTAATGGAATTCCATGATGTTTGGAGCAATGGGGAAATTGTCCATCTCCATCCACAAAAGAACCTAAGATTATAGAAATATGATTCTTTTGTCAAAGTATAAGGGCTGAGATGAATTGGACAGATTGTACTTGAGGTAAGTTGCTTAATAGTTATGGATGCAGATACATCATTGTACACCATCTATAGTAGAATGTCAGAAATCTGTTTGATAGCAAGTGGGTCTCACAGAATATAGACCAAGTATATAACCAAGTTAATTCAAACAGGAATTTGTGCTAACACCCTGCAATTATTTCAGTTATTTTCTTAAGAACCAGCTTCTATTCATTTCAGTATTACCTAATAGATTTTTCCCCTCTTTATTTAAACATCACATAATAGCCTCGGGCACCTTTGGTGCCAAATTTTCTCTATAGAATTATATGGCATAAATTTCACAAAGCAACTCCCACATTTCAGAATGTGCATTATTTTGGGTTATATACAGAAAGGGGAGATTATATAGTTCTTTAGCAAGTTAAATTTCTTTAATGGATAGTTTGGTTTATAAGACAAGCAAAAGGTATTAGATGTTCATGTAAACAAACATTGCCTTTTGGGGCATTGGTTTCCAAATGCATCTTGCTTCTTTTATGTTTTCTGTTACAGTAAAAAAATGTGTTTTCTGTTAAATCTATTGTTATGAGGAAATTAAGCCCCCCAAATCTGCCAGCCTGGCTTTTTCCATAACTCTGAAACTTCTGTTTCAGAGTCATGAAAACTTTGCTTTTAAAAAAAGGAAAACATCAGCTTTTACTTTGCCAGTTGCTTCATAAAAATGAACACACACACACACACAGAGTCCTGAAAGAAAGAAAGAAGGAAGGAAGGAAATCTCAAAGAGAAAAGTGTGTACAAATATTATGCCATTTCAAGTATTTAATCTTTTATTTATAAGATTTCTCAAGTTAAGAATAATGGATACTAAAAATGTTTCAAATAATATTACAGTATAATCTACTAGCTTGAGGATCACAGTAATTGAATTGAAAAAGCACTGGCAGTTTTGCGTTTGTTATGTAAAAATTAGATACCTCAACAGGTAACAACCACTAAGAGACCTTGGCACATCTCAGAAGCAAAGCTGGGCAAGCCTGAGTGAAAAAAACATATGGAAATACCAGTTCTGCATGCTGAGAGGTTTAAAAAAATTGAGAAAAAATATATTTGTAAGCTGTTTTCCAAACGCCACCTAGTAAACTGCATAGATTGGGTCAGCAGTGGTTGATCTCTGTGAAAAAAACCAAGTTTGCTAATTAGTATTACATTTTGAGGGATTATTGAGGCATGATCAATTGTCAAATTATGTCTCAGTTGACTAGGCATATGTCATTCTGAAATCATCTGAAGTTTATAAAACTATATGTTTATAAGAAGAAAAGATCTTCATCATCTTCATCTTCATCATGCAACAAGCCTATAGTGGCCAAAGAAATAACTCATATTAAGTATATGGTGTTCCTTATAGCTTAATTTACTTCTATAACTGGATCGAAGAGAGTGAAGGGGTGGTGGTGGCGGTGAGTGGGTGGTGGAGAAGATAGGACAGACACCAAATCAAATTTGATTTGATTTGATTTGAATCCTGCAGCACTTTACCAGCCAAAGCGGAGCATTCAGGGGCCTGTTTTTTGGCTCGTTTTTCAGCTGTTTTTCAGCCTGGTTTTTGGACATTTTTCAGCCATTTTTTGGCCCATTTTCCAGCCCGTTTTCACCAGCAGAAGCACCACAGGCTGGTCTTTTGATATTTCCATGGTCGGCTCCCAGATTTAAGCACCCTGTGGACTGGATCTGGCCCACTGGCCTTAAATTTGACACCCCTGCTTTACAGGGTGACATTGAAACTGTACCATGACAGTACAGGACAGTCTGTGAAGTAGGTCAGGTAATTTGGATCATGTGACATCCTTTCTTAAAGTGTGTGAGTGTCTGTGTATGTTTGTGAGCCAATAGGCCAAACTGAACATGTGAATACCTCTGAATCTAATCTAAGAAAGAATATATCCCCTAGTATTAGCTAATAAATATTTTAAATCTGTGGTCTGTACAATGGGAATGAATAGGCCATGGTATCAGTCGAAATAACAATAGCACTTAGATTTATATATCACATCATAGTCCATTACAGTTCTCTTTAAGCAGTTTTAAAGTTTGCATATTGCCCCCAATAATCTTGGTCCTCATTTTACTGATTTTACTGATGGAAGGCTGAGTCATGTTTGAGCCGATGAGACTTGAACTGCTGTTCTGCTGGCAGCTGGCAGTCAGCAGAATTAGCCTGCAATACTCCATTCTAAGTACTGTGCCACCACAACTTGAAATAGGTCTTATCAGTGTTAGAACCACAAGTATAAAATTTCAACCCTTGAACAATCCCACTGTTTTCCTGCCCCAATCAGTCACAACAAACCAGGAACACTGGCTGAGTCCAAAGCAATAAAAGATTTATTATTGTTATATATACACAAGAATCTGGTCAACCAATAGTTAAAACTAAATTTGCTCTAGATAAGGATTAATGGAATTCATGGGGAGAGCTGGACCTGAGTCTCTTATGGCTGTGCAATGATTCCAAATTGATGACACATTTATCCCCACCTTCCAGCTTAACCTGCTCATTTTCTACACCCCAGACCCTCACCAAGTTGAAAATAATGTTCATGTTCTCTTGATAAATGGACTTGTTTTCCATTATTTATTCTAGATCGATTTGATTAAGCCATATATACTGATTTGATGTTATCCTTAATGTTTAATTATTGTTTTGTATATTAGTGCTTTTACTAAAAAAATAATCCACATTTATGATTTTCCTGTGTTTTACTTTATGTAATAAGTTAATACTAATAGGTTTTGTAGATTCTGAAATATTTATATCAAATATTATTATACTGATCTTGAAAAGTTTTTATATAAAAATGATTTAAAAATATTATTAGTCTGATTATTTAATGATTCAGGTTTTCTCAACAATGGTGCTATTACAAATGTTGCATGGATGACCTCATTTGTATCAGTGAGCACTGGACATCAAGATACAATAAAAGCAGTAAATCTGCTAAACTCAGTCTGTTGATCAGGGAAAAGCTTTCCATCTGCAAGATGCATGCAATCAATTCACAGTTTTCTTTGGCATTCAAACGATGCCAAATAGGTATCTCTCAAGTACATAATCTGCCAAGCAGTTAACCAAGCCAGAAGCTGAAGTAATCAGCAACTTTTTCAGATGCTCAGTACCAATAAATAAAATAAAAATGTCAACATCTTGCCAGATTTGCCAAATATCCTGAAATTCTTCATAGAGTAATAAATTGGAAAGGGGTAAGAAGGTAATTTGAAGGTCATCTACCAAGTCTACTTTCTGTCCAGTGCAGGAATTCACTGTTACAGGTAGTCATCAACTTATGACTACATTTGAGACCAGAATTTTCATTGCTAAGCAATGTGCTTTGGTGCACTGCACCTGAATGCATTGAAACTGATTTTACTGAATGATTGTTGAACAAATCACTGCAGTTGTTAGGTGAATCACATGATCATTAAGCGAAAGTGACTTCCCCCATTGACTTTGCTTGTTAGATACCAGGTGGGAAGGTTGCAAATGACAATCATATGAGCCTGGGACACTACAACTGCTGCCAAACACTCAAATTTTGATCCAATAAATCTGGGAATGCTTTGACAGTCATAAGTGCAAGAACTCTTGAAAGTTATTATTTTTTTTAAAAGGTAACTTTGAATGGTGACTAAATGAATGCTTATAAATTGAGGATTATATGTTGAGCATCCTAGACAGATGAACATCCAGTTTTAGGTTAGACTGAATGGTTATCTGCCATAAAGGTGAACCATTGTCTCTATTCATCAGTTTTTAACAATGCCATATCTTATATATGAAGTTATAGGTGAGTGGTCTGGATGACAGAAACAATGATTAGTAGCTCACTTCGTTCTATCCAGAACCTAGCATATAAATGATGCTTGACCATGGTCCACAGTGATCTTTGGGATGCTACACATCCTCTTCATAACCTTTTCCTTGTTATACACACATAGAAACAAGAGCGAGAGCACATCATAATTTCATTTTTAATGTCTGCCAGTGTGTTCACAGAAAAAAGTTATCTTGGTCATCTCATCATCTCATCTTATCTTACCTTAACTCATCATCTTATCTTATCTTATCTTATCTTATCTCATCTCACCTTATCTCATCTCACCTTATCTCATCTCATCTCATCTTCTCATCTCATCTCATCTCATCTCATATTATCTTACCTCATCTCATCTCATTATCTCATCTTACCTTATCTCATCTCATCTCCTCATCTCATATTATCTTACCTCATCTCATCTCATTATCTCATCTTACCTTATCTCATCTCATCTTACCTTATCTCATCTCATCTCCTCATCTCATCTTACCTTATCTCATCTCATCTCATCTCATCATCTCATCTTATTTTACCTTAACTCATCTCATCTTCTCATCTCCTCTCATCTTATATGAAAATGGCAAAAGTTATCTGGTCCAGCATGAGAATGGTGGAAGGAGCCTAAGGAAAAGGAGAGGAAGAGGAGGAACTAGTCTTATAACTAATTTTCCCTTGATTTTATCCCTATAAAACCTGAAACAGATTGGACCAAGAGAGCAACTGACCCCAAATCACTAAGAGGCTTTCGGATGCTGATGAATATGTAGAATGAGCAAAATTATTTTAATCCAGTATCACTTCCATTTTTATCCCATTTCTCCATTAAGATGTACTAGCTATTACTTACTTAGTAGATGCATATTCAACGTGCCCTTGAGGCATTCCCATTTCCAATTTTTCACCACAACAAACCTGTGAGATTAGAAAAAGAGACTGGTTGAACCAAATTCATCAGTAAGCTCCTATAACTGCGGAAGGACTAAAACCCAAATCTCAGCAGGCATAGTACAGCATCTTATCCCCTACACCACAATGACAACATTTTTTGCCATAAATTTGCAATTTATTGGTAAAGACCTTTTGCAATAGTCTTCAATATTATCAATGCTTCATTATTTAAAACTATTTTTTAATGTGGATGTTCCATGGATGCCTACCACAATCTATTGTATTGAAGCACATGGTAACCTTATCAGCAACACTGTCTAAACATTGTTTTAATTGAGGTATCCTTGGTGTTCTTGAGCCTGGTTGTTTTGTGGCAGATATTTCATTACCCAAGCTAGGTAACATCACCAATGGCCTGATGACGTTACCTACTTTGGATAACAAAATGTCTATAATTTTGGCTCCGAGAACACCAAGGACTCCACATTTCAACTCTGAGCTACAAATATTTTCCTCTACTGCTTTAATTTAACTTCCCTGGATTCAACTGTCGCTTGTGAGAGACAGCTAGGATGTAATAGAAATTGTTTGACAAGGGGCTATGTAAGTAATACATGAATGATTACTGCTTTCTCACTTTAAGCATAAGGGAATTTTTCAAGAAAGATCTTAATTGTAGAGGTTTTTTTTCTTCAAATTCTTCAGCTAAATAATAATTTCTCCTTCTTCCTTACCATTATTTATTTGAAGTTTAATGGATTTTTTTTAAAAAATGGGCAGAAAAAATGTGGGGGAATTAATAAAACAACAACCAAAAATAATACTTAAGTGGCAAGCAGGTGGCAGCAGCTGCTTGAAATTGTTTGGATTTGGAAGGTAAGCAAGGTGAGTATTTTAATGGGAGAATACCTTTCCTTTAGGCTAGACTGGGAAATTAAAAAACATCTCAGAAAAAGGCAAAGGCAAAACATTGCTGTACGATCGTCAAGAAAATTTAATTTAATTTAAATTTTTCAATTTAAAATAAATTAAATTTATTGGATTTTTAATTGGTTAGGGGTTAATTATTTTTAATTGGGTTTGGGCCATTGATTTAATCTGCTCTTAATTCTATTTTAACTTTTATATGTTCGGTTTCTTAGATTGGCTGTACACCGCCCCGAGTCCCTTGGGAGTGGGGCAGTATAGAAATGCTGAAAATAAATAAATAAATAAAATGGCATGGAAGTGTCCATGATGTCACCAGTTTGATTCAGGGAGTCTTATATTTTAAGTTTCTGCAGATTTTATTCTAGATAGACTGAAGAAGGTTCTTTTTGCTTGTTCTTTCTAAGATGCCAAGATGCAAATTACAAATAGGAATAACTGAATACTCATTGGTTGAGATCAAGAACCCAAACTCCTTGAAGGCTTCAAATTATATTGAGCTGACTATAATTACAAACTTCTGCCCAGCCCATTTTAGATTCAGTATCTGAAATGTGCCAAGCACACAAGATGTTGAGGGTGGCCTTATGTACAAATACATTCTCCCCTTTCCCATTTGCAGGCAGGCAGTTCTTTATTTAGAAATGTAAATCTGTTGCACAATTGAATTCAGTGGCATATGCTTCTGAGTAAACTCGCAGAAGGGCAGCCATGTTCATTCATGAAAAGGCAACAGCACAAGAAGTTTTGCCTTTATTAAAACCAGTTCTGTTGGACTCAGTTTGGACCTGGAATGAAAAGCGAAAGTTGAAATTCCAAAGACTTCAATGTGGAATTGAACAATCACTGTTCACGTTTAATTTGTATTTAGCTATACGATGGGATTCCATCTAACAACTGTTAAGAAATAAAGCAGAGGAAGGGAAGCAGCTCAAATTAGTTTTGATGCTACAAATTGTCACTTCTTCTTCTCTTTCTCTTTCTCTCTCTCTTTCCTCCTTATTCTATATCTATATTGAGGACCAAAACTGTTGGGGGCAATATGCTGGCTGATTCTGTAAACTGCTTAGAGTGGGTTGTAAACCACTATAAAGCAGTATATAAGTCTAAGTGCTCTCTCTCTCTCT
>JAEANM010030276.1:0-10036 GCA_017656035.1 Myanophis thanlyinensis | reverse complement strand
CGGCCACTGTTTAATTATTTTAATTGCTTTTAATTGTATTGTTGTATTGATATTCTGTTTTTATTGGCTGTAAACCGCCCCGAGTCCTGCGGGAGAGGGGGCAGTATATAAGTTAAATTAATAAAATAAATAATAAATAAACATTGTTTATAAGTCTTACCAGGGCCTTTTTAAAACTGAGAAGTTCACATGGCATGATGCTCATTGAAACACTTTCTACACTGTCTTTTTGCTACATGCTATAGTAAAAACATCTTTTTCTCCATTATTTTTTTGTTGATTGTGGTCAGTAATTAGTAATCAGAAGCATACAGAAAATGAAATATTGGAACGCTCCTTGCCATGATATTTAAATGATCAATGTTGTTAGTTGGAAAGAAAAAATATTGATCCCTCTTATTTCAAATACCACATTTCCTTTGGATGGGGTTCTGTCCAGGGCTGTGAACTGAGGTAATTACCTTCATTGCACTTGCTTTAAAATGTTTTTGAATGTTGTTCTTTTGGGGTTATTACAAAAAAGGATTGAGGTGATACATTTTCCAATATTACATTTTCTTTTATTGTTATGCGCTGAGAATTCTATTTCACACGTAAGTTGATATATTTAAAAAAATATCAGTAAAAAAAATTAAATATCTGTATTTCCAATAAGCAATTAAACTGTTAAATTCCCATCAGCTTCCATTGGATTTAAGTAACATAACTGCATGACATAACATTTTTCCAGCATCTTCTATGTTTTAGGAGAGTGGGCAATAACGATCTTGTCCCTTTTTTAATTCCTTCATTGAATGAAAATTGAAGATTATCTTTGTTACTCCATTTGACTTCCTCCACAATTGATTATCTCCTTTCAGTTAAGAAACACAATATTTATTTTTTCTGAAATGTGTATTCTTTAAAAAATTGTCACTAGATGGAGAATAAAAATAATTTTCCCACCTAAGAAATATCAACATTATGGATATCCTTAAAAACTTTATCTGAAATAAGAAGGAAAAATGGCGATCAAAAGAAGATATTGTGTGAATGTGCCAATTCCAGGTAATTTTCAGGCCTATGGTTAAAGTTCTTTTTATTGAAAGGCAACGTAATTCTATTTTCATATCCAAAGCACTAATAAAAAAGCTTGTATCAGGAAACCTGAACTTTGTGTTTACACTTTGATATTACAACAAATATGTAGATGTGCTAAGCTCAAATGGGAAAGTTGGAATGCTTTTATATCAACATATCTGTGGGATATTTAGTATATTTTACTATAACCTCTTTTTTAATTTCTTATAGTAATTACTAATAGTTTCAGGCTAGTCTCTTTCTGTCACAAATATACATTTGAAGCTTATTTTTGATAAACATCAAAGGAGTGACATGGAGTGGGGTGGGCATGAGGTCTGAAAAATCCAGGTGGTAAAAAATAAAGACATTTTAATGCACTATCAGAAGGAAAGAACAACAAACGGTTTGGTGCTGTAGTATCAGTGTTTGTGGACTAGAATCTATTCCACCAAATCCAGCTTGTTTTTCCTGGATTTTCAGAATACATTCACATTGGAAGGATAATTACAATCAGTGAAATCAAATACAGAAAGCAGAGAATAACTCCTTTCTTAACAGTGGCCCATTAACTCTGATAATACAAATTTTCTTCCACTGCTGTGTTGAATAATGCAAAGATGTGATAAAAGAACAAAAATGGTTCTATTGACATAAGACAGAGTCAAAATCAAAGTGAATGATTTCCTTCTTTTTTTAACTAAGAGGTAAAATATAACAAAAATTGAATGCTCTCAAAACTCCAGCATAGAATTGTCAAAGTTGCAATACCATGCTTGTTTACCAAGATGTAGGTCCCAGTAGATTCAATAATGTTTATTTTGGAGTTGATCTACACGGGAAACCACCAATTTTATGTGTCCAACCTAAGACATATTTGTTGTTTTTTAGAGTAATTGAATGGGGGATGGAAAAGGGACAGTTTTTCTGAGTTTTGTTCGGTCCTTAGATCTTCAATTTTGAACCTTTTTTTAATCATCTGTACAGCTTTTAAGATTTATTACCCACATGTTCCACATTAACAGGTTCTCATTTAAATCAGATGGTTTTGAGTAACTTTAGGAAACAGAGCAGGAGAGTATAACACCTGGTTCGATCTTAGATTTTATTCCTTAACTTCAAAGAATACTAGTTTGGCCAGGATAAGAGATGACCCTACAAACACCTCATCTTCAGAATCAGTTTTACATGTGCTTCTCAAGGACACTGACAGAATTGTAGCATGTTTATTTTTTTTAATATGTACCTCACTTGATCTTTAGCAGGCGTTTTATGTGGAAAATTTTAGATGGGCAAATTCGACAGATAAATATATTCCTCCATGTGATGTAAAGAGTTGCTCTGGCCACAATCTTATATCTTATGCAAATGTATACATCTCACACATAAGCAAGCACTACCCACAGGAGAGCCATTTCCACTCCAAATTATGAAAGCTCCTTAAATATTGCAAATCTGAAAGTATAATTTTCGTGCCATTTCCTTTATAGCCTGAGAAAGTAGAGTAGGTCACTTCTGAGCTTCTTGCCCCGCCCATTGTACAACTGAAGGCTACACTGTCTCTTATCAAACCATAGACAGCATCTCTTTAGAATAGAATATAGAATAGAATATTTTTTATTGGCCAAGTGTAATTGGACACCCAGGGAAATTGCTTCCATTATATAAACTCTCAGTGTACAAACAAACAAAGAAAGTAATATAATTATAAGATACCAATAGGAGAAATAATAGGATAATAATAATACCACAGCCATACAACACTTTAATAACAATCCTACAAAGGAATTATAAGTCATCTACTAATATCCATTACTATCTTACTATCTTATCTTATCTGTACCTTTAGGCATAAGATGGTGTGTGGGAATTAGGTGTTTAAAACAATGATGGCATGGGGGAGGCTGTCTTTGCCTCAAGTTGTTTTGGCATGCAGTGCCCTATAGTGGTATTTTGAGAGGAGGAGTTGAAACAGTTGGTGTCCAGGATGTGAGAGGTCTGTAGTTATTTTGTGTAGATATTTTCTTCCTCTCATCTTCCAAGGTCTTTCCTAAATATCTGACTCAAATATTTGGATCCAGTTACTGGCTGTTCATCTGTGATAGATAGTTTATAGTATTAGACAATCTTATGATATTGCTTGTATTGCTCTCATGGATTCTGAATATAAATTATGGATAGGCAATATTGTGGCAATGTTGGATAATTATTCTGTTTTCCTATATAACATAAAATGGGAAATTGAACAATTTGGTAAATTTTCAAGTTATAGGATTCATTGGGGAAAATCTAATTTACTTCCTTTGGGATCTGGTCAATTGATAAATGTAAGATGTTTGGATCTGTACACAACATATTGAATATTTAGCATTATATAAGACAAAAGTATCTCAAAATGTGGAAATTAACATCTTTCAGATAAGATTGTAATGGATATTAGTAGATGGCTTATAATTCCTTTGTAGGATTGTTATTAAAATGAATATTGCCCTCAAATAATTTATATTTTGAGATGCATTCTACTATTATCTTCAAATAGATATTTTACTGAAATCAATGTACTACCAAGGAAATGTAAATGGAAAACAGACCACCAAGAATTTCATCAGCTAAAATGAGATTACTTTTTAATGAAGGAGATTTTAATTTACCACACTTTCAAATATATCATTGGGCATTTATTTTATAATCTATGTGTATATGGGATGATAATTTAACTGTATCTCATTCTTTATGGGCTTTATTGAAAAGTTATTATTTATTTTTGTTGAGATCTTAGCAATTGCTTTGATTACCATATAGCAAAAAGAGTTTCATTTGCTGACTTGCAAGTAAGTTACATATATTTAGAGTCAAGAAAAGATACCTTATTGCAAAATTGAGTATACAAACTACCCACCCATTTAAGATAGTTGGTAAACCCAACTAACTGCAACTTGATCAACAAGCAATGGTTTAGTTTATATTCATAAATTATACAAAATACCATACGGTCCTGTATCTCATAGGAAATATAAATATAGACAGTCCTCATTATCAACTGCTTCATTTAATGGCTGTTCACAGTTATGCAGTTAATGCAACTTGTTTTTTTCTAGTGGTTAAGGCACCAGACTAGAAAGCAGGAGACATGAAATTCAAGTCCTGCCTTAGCCATGAAAACTGGTTGGATGACTTGGACAAATCAGTCTTTCAGCCCAACTCACCTCATAGGCTTTTTGTTATGAGGAAAAGAGAAGTAAGAAAGTGTGTTGAATATGTCCACCACCTTGTATTGTTTATAAAAATAATAAAGACCAGGATACAAACAAATAAATAAACATTGTGACCAGTCCCTACATTTATGACCTTAAGATCATAAGCACAGTCATAGTTTCACTTAGCGAGCGCTTTGTTTAACAACTCAGTTTCCAGTCCCAACTGTGGTCACTAAACAAGGACTACCTGTAAATCTCACTTTCATTTTTTATGAAACAATATCTGTAGGATATAATATACTTGGGGGAAAAACACTTGTGCCAGTTCCAAGTATAGAGGACCATGCAGCAAAATAACATATACAACATTCTAAGATAATTGCCTTAATACCATATATGTGGGGGACATGGTGGCTCAGTGGCTAAGATGCTGAGCTTGTTGATCAGAAAGGTTGGAAGTTCAGCAGTTTGAATCCCTAGCACTGTGTTGTAAAGGAATGAGCTCCTGTTATCTGCCCTAGCTTCTGCCAATCTAGCAGTTTGAAAGCATGTAAAACTGCAAGTAGAAAAATAGGGACCATCTTGGTGGGAAGGTAACAATGTTCCATGCATCTTCAGTGTTTAGTCATGCCGGCCACATGACCATGGAATCGTCAGCTCTTTGGCTAAGAAACGGAGATGAGCACCGCCCCTAGAGTTGGAAATGACTAGCTGTATGTACAAGGGGAACCTTACCATATATGTAAACTATAAGAAGCCACATAAATGAATATGTGTAATTTTCATCTAAGTGTCATCTGGGTCTCAGACTTTGGCTAGAATTCTAGCATTTCATAAAAACAGAGCTTACCATAATGATAAAATAATAACATTTGCATTGTCTCATAATCGCCATGTCTTTGTTGAACAAAATTTGCCGATAAGATCCCAATTTTTCAGTTATGAATGCCTTCTTTTTAAAACAGACTGATATAAGAACTGCATAGCATTTGAAAAGTGCATTAGTAAGGAACATGCTGGTTGCCTGCTGATTTGATATTTTATTGGAGGTAATCATTCTAAAACAAGTTCAAAGTAATGGAAACACATAAAACTGTGGAATGGCAAAAGCTGATGTAGACTTTTTCTTTTAAAAATAAATATAACTTCGTAAATATAGGATTGCATTCTATAGATTCCAATAAAATCCAATATTTTTTTCCATTTGTAACTTCTTTTGGAAAAATGCTGACAGCAGCATTCATCTGTTTTAATTGAACTTTAATTAAATTTTAATTTAGATAACATAGTAATACCTCTTTCCTTGCTTCTAGTTACATAGTGAAATATATTATATGAGTTTGAAGCTGATTTTAACTGCTTATATAATTTGTTTCAACACAACTTTAATGCCAAGGTTGGTTTAAGATTGAAAGGAACACCTGATGAAAAACTGTAAAATGTAGTGTTCCTTCCTCTGTTTCAACTTCCCACAACACCAGGAGAAGTTGCTGAGTTAGAGTTTATACAGGTAGTCATAAAATCAGAAAGTTTGGTCATTTAGGTCATGAAGTCCAACATCCTGGTCATTATAGATATCCACATTAAATATTTTGCATAAGTACCAGGGAGGGCCATGTTCGATCGAAAAGTCAAGAGGTGTCACTGAATTTAGATTGTAGGTGGTTATTATCAACTGTCCTTTAAAGCAGAACATGGTTGATTTGAAGTAATATTTATTGTGTTTTGTTTAAATTCTATTGCTTGTAAGTCACTTTAAGAAGATTGTTGTCCTAGTTATAAATATTTTTAACAAGAAAAGAAACATTTACACTCCATTTTTCTAAACTGTGATGCTCATTCCAATACCACTAAAGAAATAAGATGTGGCACTATTCTGATTAACTAGTTGCAGTCCTCCATGACAGTGAGAAAACTATCATAGACTAGTTGATCAAAATAGATCACACTGAGTATGTGATCCACATCATTTGTTGTCACTGAAACTAGTTGGGACATGCTCATAGTTCTCCCTGTTGGGATAGACTCCTGAGCTACTCCAAAGAATTCTGCCTCAAATTGGATTTTGAAGTCACCCAGCCCACACATTTATTTATTCATTTACCAACTCCATCGTGAGTCCACCATGACTCTGGGAAGGGTACAATATAAACAAATATAAAAATGATGTAGTATAATGCAAACAATATTAAAGGATGGCAAGAGAGAGAGATACATTGAGATAAATCAATTACCCATCAAAAAATGTGTCATCCTTTTTAGCCCAAGTTCTGAGAAAGAACCAGGTCTGAGGCCATGTTATTTGGAGGACTGCAACGCCAGCTCTGAGGCTACTTTTAGCTCTACAATTTGACAGAACAGTGACATAGTAAGAGGAACCTCAGTCTATCCTTAGTCCCAACGTTCAATATCAACAAGCTCTTTCATAGACAATAAGAAAAATACAACACGTTGATTAAAAATGGCAAAACAAGCCAAGATTTGATCACATGAAACCAAAGCAAATTCATGGAATCAACCCAGTAAATGGCAATAACATCTGCATAATCTCATTGAAATCTGTGGAAATACATGAGAATGACTTTTTTTTACTTGTACCATTAATGTAAAGTTTAAAGATCAAAAGAAATCATTTCATTCCCCCAACTTTGCCCCATAAGAGAAAGGAATGAAAAAAATGGATCTCTTACATTTGCAGAGCTCTTACCTTCTGAATTCAGAAGCATTTAACTCAGTGCTGACTCCAAAGATTTACAAAAGAATCATCAGCAGTTCTTTGAGCTGACAGATATTATCAATCAAATCATCTCAGATTATTCATTTCACACCCACCAAGAGGTTACTGATGTTTTTGTTATTTTTTTTTAAATGGGGGAACTTCGATTGATACTGCCAAAGAAAGCTGTGTTTTGGTTTAGTAGTTACAGAATCATTTTTCATCTACTGTTATATATAATCAAATATCATGTTAGTAATACTAACTTAATAACTTCATGAAGCAGCAAAACAAAAGGGAATGTACTTTATTAAGTGGAAAAAGCATTCAAGTTTTAAAATAATATATACATAAACTCATGAAATTATTTGATGCTTGCTTTAAAATGATGTTTAGAATAGTATAAAATCTGTTTATGAGTCCAAACCTGCAAACCGATCAATGTTTTCAGTTTCTGTATAAAGAAATCAGTTACCATACAACCAAGCAAATACTAACTTTTTAAAACTGCAATAGTGAAATGGGTTCATTTAAATGGAAATAAAATAACTGAAGGTTACCTACAAAAGCCCTGTTTATGTAAAGCTTTGGGTTTTGAACTATGGAGAAGTAAGAGAGGCTACTTAAAGCGCCTGGAGTTAGGACGATGAAAACTATTGAGAAATGCAGGTAGTTCTCAACTTATAAATTATAACAGTTCATTTAGTGATCGTTTGAAGTTACAAGACTGAAGAAAGTGACTTACAGCTGTTTTTCATACTTATGATTGTTGTGGCATCCCCATGGTCACATGATCAAAATTCAGATGCTTGGCAACTGACTCATGTTTATGATGGTTGTGGTGTCCTGGGGTCATGTGATCACTTTTTTGTGACCTTCTGACAAGCAAAGTCAACGGGAAAGACAGATTTGCTTAACGATCAAGTTACTAACTTAACAACTGCAGTGATTCACTTAACAACTATGGTAAGACAGATCATAAAATGGGCAAAACTTATTTAACAATGATCTCACTTAGCAACAGGAATTTTGGACTCAGTTGTGGCTGTAAGTCACAAGTACCTATAACAGTACTTCGTTCTTTTCCATTTAGAAAGAAACTTTGAGGTAGCAAAGTAACTTCTCCATTCCTGTCCTTCATACGTTATGGCCAAACTACAGGCAATCCTCAAGTAACAAGAATTCATTTAGTGACTATTCAAGGTTACAGCAGTCAAAGTTAACAGAAATGTTGGCCTCCATTGCAGTCGTAAGCCGAGGTCTACTTGTACCGAAGGAAATTGTTATGACCAGACCTTAGTGTATAATTCCTGCTAAAATAAATCCTGCTAAAATAAAATTTATTTTTAACTTCTCTTTGCTTTGATTTGGAGGCTCACTGATGTTTATTTATCTGAATATTTTCCTACCAAATATATAAATGGATTAGAATAAATTCTCAAGGAATGTGAAAAGAACTAATAATAAGGGGCTGTTTTAAAATGTTTTCATATTAGTGAATTAATGCAAAATTATGCAGAAATATCTGTCCAAGTCTCTTTATATTCAAACACGTGACCAAAATTGGTTAGGATTACTTTCTTCATGTCCTGCGTAATTTGGATTGTTCTTATATCATTGTGTAACTCAGCTTTAAGACCTGCATATAGAGTTTTGGTTGTATATGCTATTTATTTTTGCCATATTCTAAATGGGGATATGTTTAATTCTTCCATGTAATTATTTAACATTCACATACAACTCAGTTGTGTTAGTATGTGATGAAGCTTTCCTAAGCAAAGTTCTACCTTAAAATGGTAGCCATGAGTAAACTGAAAAGAAATAAAGAAACAGTGTAATTAAAAACTGTCTTTAATTTAAAAAAAATACTACTTTCTTAACATATAGAAGTTCTAGTCTTCTGTAACAAAGACTAGAGTTTTAGGCATTTCTATCCTTTAAACAAAGAGAACAATACAGCAAAGAATATGAGGCATTTTCGCAAGTGAAATATAAGTGGGAACTTGTTTCCATGTTGAAAAAGTAACTCACCTTTCTTACAACATTCAACATTACATCTTTGTAACAGTTTTGATATTTCTTAATTATAGGTCAAGAAAGCTTACTGAGGCAACCTGTCCTTTTAATACAAACAAGATTAATTGCATGGTTCCTACATAAAATGAACCACCAGCAGGTTAACAACAAAAGGTGTTTTTCTTGAGAAGTCCCTGGATTAAAAAGAGTGTGTGTGAGAGAAACAAAGTTGAACTGTTACAGGAAGCAGAACAGCTGCCAAATTACTATGCCTGTGAGCTTCACCCTCATGATTAGACTAAAT
The DNA here is from genome assembly GCA_017656035.1 of Myanophis thanlyinensis. Taxonomy (NCBI): domain Eukaryota; kingdom Metazoa; phylum Chordata; class Lepidosauria; order Squamata; family Homalopsidae; genus Myanophis; species Myanophis thanlyinensis. The sequence continues at coordinate 744 of JAEANM010030276.1, read as the reverse complement.
GAATACCCCCCACCCTTGCCCTTTCATCCTCTTCCAGGCACAAGGAAAAGCAGAAGAGAGAAAGAGAAAATCACTTTGTACAAAGAAATCTCTCTGAAGTTTGGAATGCACCCTGCTTGTTTGAAGACTTGATTTATACCTGACACCTTTCCCTAAGCTTGTTGTTGAGACTCGTCTGTTTTCAAATCAACCGCAGACTGACTGCTTGAAGTACTTCATCTGATGACGACCACATAAGCTAGGAGAAACGCACAAGGCCTGGATAACTTTTCAGGTTAGGAAAAGGTGTGTGTGGCAAAATGAATGGGAGGAATTGGGTCCCTAACTCAGTTCATAAGAACAACGAATTTGGGTTAAAGAAAAGTAAATAGAACATGTAAGAAGAAAGGTATGCCACAGGAAGGCAATGGTAGCAGGAATGAGATGTAACGACCCTACAAACTTTCTTTCTTTCTTTCTTTCTTTCTTTCTTCTATAATCATCATCATCTGCTTTCATTATTTTACAAATAACTCAAGGCAACAAACACATCCAACACAAAGTCCTCTACCTGTTTTTCCCCACAACAATAACCTTGTGAGATGAGTTGAGTTGAGAAAGAGTGACCTGGCTGACTTTCATGGCTAAGGGACTTGAACTCAGGTGCCATAATTACTAGACCAAACTGACTCTCATTTATTTATTTATTTATTTATTTGATTTATATACCGCCCCCTCTCCCGAAGGACTCGGGGCGGTTCACAG
>JAEANM010030275.1:0-10036 GCA_017656035.1 Myanophis thanlyinensis | reverse complement strand
CGCCTGCATCGTAGGCAGTTGGATTAACCTCTAGACCACAGGCTCTGTTCCCCTTCAGCAGTTATCACCAAGCAAAGATATATATTCATGGAGGCCGGTATAGATCTAATAAATAAGCAAATAAGCTTACACAGCACAAGACCCAGGTTACCACAACAATAAAACTCACAAGGTCATCACACAGCCCATTACCCAAGCCGTTACAACCCAGGAGGCTAATGGAAAAGAGATCACAACCCAACAAATGACCCAGGAGATTACAACACAAGACCTAGGATATCACAACAACAAAACTCACAAAGCCATCACACAGCCCATTATACCATCAACTCCATCAACCAATCAAGAAATAACAATGCAGCAACCAGTCCAGCACAATACCCCCTCCCCCAGTAATTATAGAGAGACAGCAACTCCAATCACGCTTTGCTCACACTAGCGCAAAGCCAAAAGCACCAGCCTGAGGATGGCGAGTGGGACCTCGCCGAAATGTCGCCAACGTGCAAACGTCTCAATCTTACATGGGAAAAACCCAAACACACCTAGACCTGCATATACATACATACATACATACATACATACATACACTATCTGATTTTGTGGTAATTTTAAAAATGTAAATTTACAGACACTTTGCAAATACAGACAATATTCTATTTTACTAGTATGTTTATACTGTATGTATATATTGTATTCAAGGTTTTAAACGTATAACCAAGCAATTGAAATCATTATTTAATCAAAATACTGATTTTTTTTTGCCCTTTACTGCAATGATATTATATAAGTGTGATTCTAACTTATAAGGCAGAATCATGGGACAGACATTGAAGAACAATGAAAAGCCTAGAGTTATACTGATGACAGAAATGGATTCAAGAATATTCCAGGTATGTTGTTCTTTGCCATATAATGTCTGACTCTTCATGACACTATAGTATCCCAGACTTCCCTGTCCTCCACTGTTTCCTAAGTTTGCCCAATTTCATGTTCATTGCATCAAATATTTTATCTAACCATCTTATCCCCTGCCATTCCCTTCATCTTTTTTTCTCAATTTTTCCCAACATCGGTGTCTTTTCCAACAAGTTATCTCTTTTCACTAGGTGGTCAAAGGAGCTTCAAATACTTTGAGCTTCAACTTCAATATTTGTCCTTCCAAATAATAGTCGGGGTTGATTTCCTTTAGGATTGACTGATTTGACCTCCTTGCAATCCAAGGGACTCTCAAGACTCTTCTCCAGCACAATTTGAAAGCAGTAATTCTTTGGCATTCAGCCTTCCTTATGATCCAACTCTTACAGCCATATATTGCTCCTGGAAAAAACATAACTTTGACTATAGAATCTGTCGACAAGGTGATGTCACTGCTTTTTAATACTCTGTCTAGGTTGTCATAGCTTTCCTCCCAAGGAGCAAGAGTCTTTTATTTTCATGTCTGCAGTTGCAGTGTGCAGTGATCTTGGAATCCAATAAAATGAAATCTGTCACTGCTTCCATTTCTTCCCCTTCTGTTTGCCAGGAAGTGATAGGACTAGATGCCATGATCTTAGCTTTTTTAAAAAATATTGACTTTCAAGCCAACTTTTGAACTTTCCTCTTTTACCTTCATCAAGGGGTTCTTTAGTTCCTCTTCAGTTTCTGATTCCAGATATACAAGAGAAAAAAATTAAATGCTTTTCTATTTGTACATGGATATGAATAAAATATTCTTCAACATTTAATTGAAGAAACTGATTGTTTTATTCCAGATTTAGAATGTAAGAACTCTGCTGACCAAAGATATGTAGTCAAATGTCTACAGCAGCCAATCAAAAGTCTATAATAAAAATCTATAAGCAAAACTGGTATTACTTTCTTAGACATTTCTTTCACTTATAAATTCACTTCACTTCATAATTTCTGCAACACAAGGAAAATAATACAACAGTGCACAATAATGTATACATACTGCCCATAATTATTGATGATCACTTCATTAAACAAGAAACTTCCAAAATCAGAAACATCTGTGACATATTTGCCTTTAAAACCAAAGCAAAGCAAAAAGGGGGGGGGATTGGAAATATCAAGCCTTTGTTTTGTAATAATGTGACAATGATTTAGTGGGGCTTTGGAAAGACAAAAAGAGAGTTGTGTGTCACAAACATGCTGTTCTTAGACATGGATTGAGTTGTGTTTTAGCTTCACAGTTTCTTTCATATAGGTAAAGAAGAATATATTTCAGCTTTTCCTTTTTCTCGGTGGCAAAGTAATGTTTGGAGAGTTGTAGTGAAGAAGTAGAAAGTAAGTGCACCACTACTTTTTTCTGAGATTCACTACTATCCAGCTAAAATTTGAAATCTGCATGCATGTGTTTGCCATAAATATGAAAATCCTAAGGGGCAAATTGAAGACACTAAAGAAAAAAATATGTACAAAAAGTAACACAGACTAATGCACATTAAGCTACATCTTACCATAGACTTCTCTTCTTTCTTGGTTGTACCTCCATTTCTTACTTTGCAGAGAAGACTTTTCAAAATATTAGTGAAGGCAGCACATATAATACTGATATGCAATAAGAAGGAAAGAACAAGGTTGCATAATATCCAAGGGATTCTTAGAGTATTATTGCCTTAAGCTGCCAAAGCCAATTTATTCTAGCTATGTTTGCAGAGACCAAAAGGCATCTGAGCAAAGTAAACACAACTTTATAAAGCTGAAAGATTGCAGTGGACTTTCTTTCTTAAAAAGAAAAAAAAAACCCTCCTGCTGCCAGAGTGTAGAATTTAACCTTATTGGAAACTGGCATATTAAAATACATCTTCCTTTGTAGATAAAATGTATAAGTTGCAATAATATAATATAGATGGGTGCTTTATAAAAGCGAATAAGAAATAGTAAAATAGGACATTATACACATTTTACTAAATGACATTCAAGGGCTAAAATAAAAAGGGAGTCAGGCAGTTAGAATAGCTGAAATAATTCTTATTACTACAAAGCAACCAGCAGTTATTTCTTACAAAATGTCTTTTAGGGATCTTTCGACAACTGTATTTTTTTTATTTTTTGCTAATAATTTTGGTTTATGTAATTTAGTGAGAATTTTTCTTTCTAAGTTATTCTCTACTTTGGGAAGCAAATTAAAATATGTTTTATTCAGCAACACTGGAACATGGGCAATGCAGTTTACAACATCATCTGAAGTCAGGAATGGAGAGTAACATCCCCAATAGTGGGACATGCATGGTAAATCGTCCAAAACAGTATCAGTAATATCTCTGCCAATAGAAATCCTGGTAATATTTTGGTATGTAAGTGTGGGAGAAGGCATTGGATCCCTCAGATTTAGACCTTTTGTTCAGTAAAGAGGATACCAAATGAGAAATGATGAGTTCTATGGTATATCACATTGTGATTAAAACTTCCATTACAAACAATGGAAGTGCTCAAAGCCAAAGAACTATATGGGAGAAAACACATTACATTTAAATCAACCCTTCTAAATTTGGACAGTGTTGTAAGTAACAGATGGCTCACTACACTTTATCTTGAGGGATTATTTTTATTTTATTTTTAGGGCAGGCCCACCCTGTTTGGGAGATAGAAAATAAGAATGTAGTGTCAAGAAAAGTTCTATTCCTTTCTCCTCAGTGGATTTTACAGTTAAGTGTATTAAATCCATCAATATCTCCTTGCTGCTAATTTTCACAAAATTAAAGTGCTGCTCAACATCACAGGCATGATATCTTATGGACTTCCTAAAGACTAGCAAGACTGGAGTCAATCCAACCTCAAGGGGAAATGAGAATAGATGCTATGGGGAAAAGGCTCTCCTCTTGGTTCTAATCATATGAAGCTCCTTTGTAGACAGGACCTACAATATACTCCTTCTACCAGATCTTATGGAATTTGTAGATGTAACAGGAAAGAAGTGATCCCTCAAATAACCTTGGTTGATACCATGTAGGAATTTATAGGTCAAAAATAGCACCTGGAAACAAACTTGTAACAAATGCAACTCTATCTCCCAATAAATCTGTCTAATCATCTAAACAACATTAAGAACAGAGAAGAAAATTATTTTCAACAATTTAAAACTCTACTTATTTTTCACCTCTGTACTTTCTATTGTTATTGTCCAGGCAACCAATATTTGCTCCTGAAAGAGGATTGTTGTTGGTTTTTTACGAATAAAACATGTAATTAAAAAAGGAAATTTGAGCGCAGTTTACACCAGGTGGGATTTGCTTAAAATCAAATTCTACACTTGATATTTGCCACCAGAGATCATGGTTTAGCATCCCTTGTCCCCACAAATGTCAAATTTAATTTAGAAATAGCAAACTTCCTGTTGAGCTGAAGCTATCATTACATTAATGGGCTAATATAAATGGATATCATGCTGTTCAACAAATGAAAATTATTTAGAATTAGATGGATATGAAGAAAAGCACCTATTATTCAGGATGGATTTTTATCATATCACTGTTCTTTATTTGCATGTTTATGACTTTACTGTTTCTCTATTAAGATGTTTTTAACATTCTAACGTCAATCAAACTTTTAATTTAAGAGTGCTCTTTTTCAATACCTGAACAAACCTAGATATTCTTAATGAATCTGGGCATTCTTATGAATGGACACACCTTGAAACTAATTTACTGTTTTTTTAGGTTTCCTTTATATGCACCCAAACACAACACACTTTTTCTTGATAGATAAAGAAGTGAAAACAAATCTGATTTCCTTAAGCTAATTTCAGTTTTGTTTTATCTTTTTAATGTGTCCTTGGCAAAACCACCCACCCACCTAAATGCAATAAAGAAGTAATAGTGTTTCAATTCCCCATGTTATGGAGGATACATCAGAAGAGTCATCATAGAATGCTCTCATTGCACTTGATTTTATGTTGTCTTTTCCTTGGAAGTATAATCAAAGCAAGTAAGCTTGACTCAATTCTAAAACTAAGAGAGGGGGAGAGGGAGGGAGGAAGCTTTATAATATTTACTATCTTATTCTCCTGAAGGAAATACAATATATTGTGCTACTGAATACAAATAAATAATCTAGACGCTAGAATATTAAATAGACAAACTTTATGCAACATCCATCACCTCTCATTTCAGTGCAATCTTGGATGGTCCCTGAAGTGCTGTGGAATGACATCTCAATTCTTCCTGGATAACTCTCTATGTGCATCAATTATTTTAAGTGACTATAATTGAAATGGCCTTAACCACTCCATTTGCTTCACATCATCTCTTTTGGTTTGTTTATTTCTTTTCCACTCTTATTTTAGATACTAATTTCTGCAACTAATAAAAACTGAGGAACTATGATCCACAGTGATGATATTTGGTAGTTAAATATTAAATATAAAATTGCTGGATTGTGATTCCCAGAAAAGCCTGCATTATATTTAAAGTGTTGTTGGATTAGAAAGGTGAATTTATTACAGAAAACTGTCAGGATGTATCATATCCAATAAATTAATACAATAATGCTGTGTGCTACTCAGATTCACTGTGTGTAAGTTTGACAACTATTTACATTTGTTTAATAAATTAGAAATAAATACTTTTGTTTTTACAATTTGGGTCTGCAATAAAAATTAGTTCTGTGGATGATTCCTGTTGTCATGCTTTTTATTCTTTCCTTCACTCTGTTCCTATGCTTGTTATCTCCCTCTTTCTTCCATTCAACATATGTTTATGTTCTTGCATTAAACTCAATCTTTATTAAATTAAGTCTGGTTTCTTTATACTTTCATTGGGATGAACATGTAGTTCAATATCCAGTGTCAGAGATGTTGTTGTTACATTTATTATGAATATTTTTATTTATTTTTAATCTTATTATAGGTAGTCCTACAAGACTCTAAGGAATTAGATATAGTTGAGAAAGCATATAATCTTAGTAAAGATTAATTAATAAATTAAATAAATACTGTAAGTAACTGAAACAAACCACCCAACATTTGAATGTCAGACAAAAGAATCTCCCAATAATTCTTTTTATATGGAATGCCTTTATATCAATAAATAATAACAGCTGAGAATCTTAATCAGCATCCATTTAAGGAAAGAAAAAAAAGTAATTTTCTGGGACATTAAAATATTTATGTAGGAATACTAAATCATATGATTCAAGAGAAAGAGTAGAAACACAACTTATTTTGTTTGTTTCCCATCCTCTTCAGAATTCTATGAATTCTGTCTTTCTTTACTGTCTGCGATGGGTTGCTAACATCTTCTGTCAAAGATGCCAGGTGCCCAACTGCCTGCTTAGCATATTTCAAAGCTAAAGTAAAGTTCTCAGACACCTTCAGGCCAGGATTTTCTTCTACCCATGGAAGTCTAAGTTTGGGGCACAGGAGGTAAATTAAAATAGAATTGATTCTGTGAAATGGTGATAAACCTATATGGATGTTTGTAAGCTTGTCCTTGAAAATCAGAAATTATGACACTTTGTAGTATCTTTTGATGGCCAACTGATGTTATGTCACAAAGGAAAGGGGAATAACTTAAAAGCTAGTTTAAAACATCCCCATCAACAGAATTAGGGCAAATGTATTGAATGATCAAGGCTGGACATTCAAATAAAGAGGGGAGGATATGATAAAGTTGAGTGCACTTTCACAGTGAAAGCACATTTCCAGGTACAAGAATTCAGGACTTGGTGTTTTGAGGTTAATGAAAGGAAACACATTGTATGGTTCTGATTCAACCAGTTTTTAAATGATAAAGACAGAATCCTTAGACTGTCAATTAATAGAAAATTACATGCCCATTGTGGGCTCAAGAAATGTTTGATAGGACATAAATTAAAACCCATGATATTCAGGAGAGAAATGTGTCTGTAAAAGGAAACTGTAACACATCCATTAAGGAGTTCACCTGCACTAACCTGAAAATTCCCAAACCTTTGCTAATATATGCATGAAACTTTATATTTGGAGAATAGCATATCACCAGAATACTGAAACATTGAAGCCGTATATTGCATCAGTAAAATAATTGTGAAAGTAATATGGAATTTTAATCCTACTCTCTGAATGATCTGTTATAATTAAGATAATACACAATTAGCAACCACTTATATTTTTCATCATACACTGACCTGTAATCGAATAAAAAAATAAAAATGTATCAGTCCTATCTCTTTCTTTTTTCTCAGTATCGTTTTGTCTTGCTTAATTTTATCTTAATTGGAATTTAGAATATAGGTTGCCTCTTTTCCATTTATTATGTTGACGCAGCCATGCTACAGTTAAATTTACTCATTCTGGTACTCCAATTGGAGATGAAATAAACAATGTCTATTCAATTTGCAAATGAATGGAAATGCATTCTGTGTTTTTGTTTTAATACTTGTATACCACCCAGAGTAACTATTGTGAGATGAGCAGCCATATAAATCATTTAAAGGAAGAAATAAAATAAAGAAGTTGTTAGCTGTGGCTCTGTATGGTATACATCTAATTAAGTTAAAGTCATACATTTTCATAATGCTTATAAGCATGCATCCATGTATTTATTTATGTTAAAAATTATATCAAGAAATTGGTAGGGGTGTAATGGTTAAGACACCAAGTTAGTGGATCATTCATTTTCTCTGAGCCCTAGAAAAAAGGCAATGGCCAATTATTTGCGAAGAAAATTGCAGGAACTTTTCCATCCAGTAACCTTGACTTGAAGACATGACAGATGCTAGATAGAAGCTAGATGGATGATAGATAGATAGATGGAGAGGGGGGAAGATAATCCCTCAAATTTTAAAAAGCTTCTAGGGTAAACCCAAACAATAATAATATCAACATGGCATAACAACAATAAATTCTGTCTAAATAAAGCAAAATAATATTTTATTAAAAATGCAAAAGTCAGTTCAGTAATTGAAAGGTATCAATGAGTTAGGCAAGATATTATAAGAATTAGAATAATTTTTGGATGAAATTAATGGCAATGATGGCAATGGGCAAAATGGGCATATCTTAGATTGGAATTCCAAAATACTAAAAAATCTCAACGAATGTCAATAACTATTGCAAACCGCCAAGAGTTTTTTTAATTGCAGTAACATAGAAGCTTGCTCAATAAATGATTAATAAATTGGTATAAGATTCCCTCATGGAAAATCCATCACATTTCTGGTTGCATTTTAGTAAGCAGTAACTGATTTTTTTCATTCTTAGTGTTATAATTTACCCAATCTCATGCATACTAGAAAATTTTGCAAGTAATTATATTTTTAAAAATAGAACCCAGGCTGTTGATTCAATGTGCATATAAATCTTACACTTTGGGCATTGAAACATTCTCTAAATAAGAATGTTTTGTGAAAACTAGAGAAATGACGTTTCACAGAACAAGAATGATTAAAGATTGGCTCTGCTTTTTCATGGTGCCAACTTCTGTGGACTTTTGGGGATTTCCTTTGATCCTCTCTGGAAAAACAGAAAGGGGTGTGAAATTGCCTAAACTGTTTAGAAGATTATGAAGATTATGAAATTGTTTAGGCTTGTGTGAGGGTGGAAAGTTATTTTCTTAAGAAGTGGAATTTTTTTCTTTTCCTTTTTTCAATCTTGTGCTTTTATTATTCTTTTTTTAAAAGATGGTGAGAAGTCCCATTGAAATACATATTCCATTACTTTTGCCAATGTGTTCTGTTTCTGTGATGAGCAATTGTACCACAACAATATTCTGTTTTACATATTTAATTTTTAAAAAATTCATTGCATGATAAAAAAAATATGATATAAACTAAAAGTTAAATGGTTTCAATCCAAATTTATTTAGTACATTTTTATTCCATCTTTCTTCTGGGTGCTCATCAATCCATTTTCTTCTCACAGCAATCCTGTAAAGTTGGTTAGTCAGAAAGCAAATGCCCAAAGGCACCCAATCAGTTTCATGGCTGAGTAGAGATTTGAATCTAGAAAACCTTGAATCTCCTCAGTCCAACCACAGTGCCATACTGATTTATTGATAGAATTATTTTTCCATAGAACCTTACTATATTTTACTGCAGGGGAAAAAAAACAGACTTAAAAAAACCAAAATGATCTAGAAAAAGTTGAAAAGTTGTTAGTCTAGTTCTCACAGCTTTGAAAGCTAATTAAATATCCAGTGAAGGTATCTAAGTAAAAGTTATAGGACAAGGGGAACCATATCTTCATGCAGCATTATCATGTTCCTGTTAATTTCACCAACATGGGATGTAGTGTCAATTAGATTGAATGATTATTTTGAGAAGAGATTGAAGAAAATCATGAGTAATATGGCCACCAGTAACTATCTGTGTTTGCATGTGCTTCCATGTACAAAGACTGAATGGCTGTAACTACCAGTTACTGTAGACCAATAGTGAGGCAGCAATTTTTTTGAGGTGCTTATTAACTGCATCTCTGCCACCCACACATGCACATTTGTTTGAAAAAGATCTATTTATGCCAATCTGCATTTGCATACAATTCTTCTTAGGACTAACCAAAGATGGATTGTGGATTATGTGACAAAAATTTATGCATATGTTTATGGGTTGCTTCATACAATTTGCATAATCCTAGAGCTGGGGAACAATCACAATTACTCTGTTTACATTTTTATTTTATCCAAATAAATGAACTGTAGTTTACCTTAATATGATGGTCTATTTTTTATTTGTCAAACAGATACAAGATAACAAGTATAGGTATGAACATGAACATAACAAAGTAAATACAACTAAATGAGGACAGTAAGACAGGGACAGTAGGCACGTTGGTGCGCTTATGCACGCTCCCTTTACGGACCTCTTAGAAATGCAGGGAGGTCCACAGTAGACAGTTTGAGGTTGAAGCTGTGAGGGTTTGAGGATGTAACAATGAAGTCAGGTAGAGAATTCCAGGAATTGACAACTCTGTTGCTGAAGTCTGTGGAATGAACTTCCCCCGGAGATTCGTATTATTGCGGATCTCCAGGGTTTCCGAAGCGCCCTGAAAACCCATTTATTTCAACGAGCCGGCCTGGCCTGATACCTGAGGGTTAATTAACTTTTAAATCTAAAT